>JAWJVD010000105.1:0-77500 GCA_038048745.1 Coluber constrictor foxii | reverse complement strand
GGAATAAATTCTCCCAAGAGAAGGATGGATGGAGAAGTTCATGGAGATGGCTGAGATGGTAAAATTGACAGTTTTGATTAAAGACAAGATTTTATCCCTAAAATAGAGCAGAACAGAATAGAATTTTAAAAATAGAATAAAAATATGGAATAGAATGGAATAGAGTAGAGTAGAATAGAGAAGAGTAGAGTAGAGTAGGGTAGGGTAGAATAGAGAAGAGTAGAGTAGAGTAGAGTAGAGTAGAGTAGAGTAGAGTAGAGTAGAGTAGAGTAGAGTAGAGTAGAAATATGGAATTAGAATAGAATAGGAGTAGAGTAGAGTAGAATAGCATAGAAATATGGAATAGAGTAGAGTAGACTAGAGTAGAAATATGGGAATAATAATAGAATAGAATAGAATAGAATAGAATAGAATAGAATAGAATAGAATAGAATAGAATAGAATAGAATAGAATAGAATAGAATAGAATAGAATAGAATAGAATAGAAATATGAGATAGGACAGGACAGGACAAGATAGGTACCGTACCGTACAGTACAGTACAGTACAATACAAACTTCCAGTGTTGGAACATCCACAACTTCTGGTGGCAAGTTGTTCCACTGATTAATTGTTCTAACTGTCAGGAAAGTTCCCTGAGGATGGGCTCCAGGATGAGTCCGAAAGCTCAGAAGACAAAACCTCCGGTCTCGGTGACCGACCCAAATTGGAACCCCCCACCCTCCCCCCCAGGGTCCCTTCAAGGATTCTGTGGTTCTGTAATGAAGAGCACAGATGGTAAAGCTTGCTGGCTGGGGAATTCTGGGAGCTGAACTCCCCATTTCTTAAAGCTGTCAAGGCTGAGACACACCAGGGTGCCCAATCTCCTTCAGAAAAAACTCACATTTTCTTATCTTTTCCTGCTGCAGAGACGGCCTCTTCCTGACAACTTGGAAGGTGCTTTTACAGCCCTCCGGTGCCCTAGCAAACCAGGGTCAGGGGAAAAAAATAACCCCTCTTTAATTAAATAATCCAGAAATGGACCCAGGCTCTCACATGCTGAGCAAGGACGATCCTGGTTGCAAAACTGAAATGAGATGGCAAAGGATGCCTTCGCTAAGTACATTTTATTTTTATTTTATTTTTTTAAGAAAAAAAAGGGAACAATGGCAAAGTTACCTGGATGCATTCATCAGCCTCTGCCTGCACCAAAGCTCATCCCTGGGTTTTATTTCCTGTAATAAGGCCTATTACAGTGTGGGAGGTGGGGGGGGGGGACAGCTTTTCCGTCCTGAATGCCATTAACCTAATGGGAAAGGCTAATAGATGTTTACCGGCCCTTCTTTTGTATCCCAGCCATCGCCATCGCCTTCCCAAGAGCGGCCTCAACAGGCGTCATTATTCTGATTAACATTTAGACAGTCCAAATGCCAACGGCACCCCAGGTGCCGGCTTAGAGCTTCCTTTTCTCTTACCTCCGTGTCTGTTCTACCTGGGAGACAGGTGGGGGCCAGGGGCTTTAAATTGGTTCAAATTGGCATGGGGGAGTTGGTCAGAAAGAGAGGAGGACAGCCCCCTCCCTTCTCTCACCTTCCTCAATGTCAGGAAGGGAGCAAAAGCGGGGAGTTCATCTACAGTGGAGAATGGCGAAAGAAACGGTAAGTTTTCTGCAGGCGAGAAGAGAAGAGAAGAGAAGAGAAGAGAAGAGAAGAGAAGAGAAGAGAAGAGAAGAGAAGAGAAGAGAAGAGAAGAGAAGAGAAGAGAAGAGAAGAGAAATATGGAATGGAATGGAATGGAATGGAATGGGATGGGATGGGATGGGATGGGATGGGATGGGATGGGATGGGATGGGATGGGATGGGATGGGATGGGATGGGATGGGATAGAATAGAATAGAATAGAATAGAATAGAATAGAATAGAATAGAATAGAATAGAATAGAATAGAATAGAATAGAATAGAATAGGGAATGGGATGGGATGGGATGGGATGGGATGGGATGGGATGGGATGGGATGGGATGGGATGGGATGGGATGGGATGGGATGGGATGGGATGGGACGGAATAGAATAGAATAGAATAGAATAGAATAAAATAGAATAGAATAGAATAGAATAGAATAGAATAGAATAGAATAGAATAGAATAGAATAGAATAGAATAGAATAGAATAGAATAGAATAGAATAGAATAGAATAAGAAATTGGAATGGAATGGAATGGAATGGAATGGAATAGAATAGAATAGAATAGAATAGAATAGAATAGAATAGAATAGAATAGAATAGAATAGAATAGAATAGAATAGAATAGAATAGAATAAGAAATTGGAATGGAATGGAATGGAATGGAATGGAATAGAATGGAATAGAATAGAATAGAATAGAATAGAATAGAATAGAATAGAATAGAATAGAATAGAATAGAATAGAATAGAATAGAATAGAATAGAATAGGAGTAGAGCAGAGCAGAGCAGAATAGAACAGAATAACACAACACAAGAATAATAGGGATCTTGGAGGTCTTCTAGTCCAAACCCCTCATCAAGCAGGAGACCTTATTCCATTTCAGACAAGTGGGTGTCCAGTCTTTTCTAAGAAACCTCCAGTGTTGGAGCAATCAGAACTTCTGGTAGCAAGCTGTTCCATTGGTTAATTGTTCTCACCGTCAGGAAATTTCTCCTTAATTGCTTCTCTTCTTGATTAGTTTCCATTCATTGCTTCATCTCCTTGCCTTTGGACAATAGATTGTCCCCATCCTCTTTATGGCAGCCCCTTAAACATTGGAAGACTCTTATCATTGTCTCCCCTGGTCCTCCTTTTCACTAGATTAGCCAAACCCAATTCCTGCAATCATTCTTCATACGTTTTGTGCAAAATTGTGCCCACTAAGGTGTCTCAATTTTTGCAGTTTTAAGATGCGTGGACGTCAACTCCCAGAATTCCCCAGTTGGCATTAAGGGAATAATGGCCAAATGCCATCTTTTGAGATTGGCTGCAGAGGTAGCTGTTGCGTATTTGTTGTACAAATCAATCCTCACTCATTTTCCCTCCTTGGCAATACCCTCTTCCTGTCCTTTTTGCAACTGGGGACTCGCTCCTATATTCTGTCTGAGCTCTTGAGTCAGACAATTCCTCTTCCCTTTCTTGCTTAATTTCTCAAGTCACACACACACACACACACACACACACACACACATTCAATTAATGCGTACATTTTCCCTGGCGTTCCCATTCTTTCAATTAATAAAGTGGACAAAAGCTCTTAGCCTCAGATCTTTCTTCCACAAATATTCCTTTTTCACAGCTAATCACAGATCATCCGCTAGCTTTCTGCACTCATTTGCACACCTTGAATTGCCTCCATTTCCCCTCCTCAAATAAAGAATTGACGAAGACTCAAGCATGCATTTCCTTGCTCTGTTTTTTCAGCATTTAGTACCCCTTGCCTTCCTTCGCTCTTTTTCCTCAGGTCTTTGGTGCATCTAATGGAGGTAATGGGTTAATGGTCGGATCCCTGCTCTCTGCGGCATCATTCAATCTGTCTCACATCTGCTGCAAATCATTCAGTTTCCCAATGAATCATGTGGCATCATTTCATCAAATGTATGCAGGGTTTTTGGTAGGGTCATTTCTGAGCTTGGTTATTTTTCTGCAAATGTTTCATGACCCAACTAGGTAACATCATCAGTGCCAGAAGGAAGGGGAGTTTGGGAGGAGGAGGGAGGGGGAGAAGGAGAAGCCTTCTGTTGGAATTCATTGTTGGAATGTATTTCTATGCAGCAACTATTCAGCCAATAGATGGCAGTGTTTACAAGTTTGGATCTATGAGATATACTCTATGATCTTTTGTTCTGAGTAGAGTTTCCTGTTTCCTGTTACAGTTAAATAGATGAGCAGTAAAGCACATGGTGATTGTATTTCTTGTTTGGTCCGTGTGGTGCTGTATGTAACAGACTTACTTATATCTCTGGACAGCTCCTCAAGAGGTTCTATCCAATTATGAAGATGTTTTCCTTGAGAGTTTTATCTTTTTAATTGCTCTGTTTAAAAAGATTGTACTTGGCAAGATTGGAAATGCTGGACCAAGTGGGATGGGCTGACCCATGCCATCAAGGCAAAATCTGGGCATGATGGGCAAGAAAAACCCAAGAATGCACAGGTAAAGATAGTTGGTACCTGACTCAACAACAGTCACTGTAAGAAAAATCTTGGAGTCCTAGTGTACAACCATTTAAATATGAGCCAGCCATGTACAGGAGCCACCACAACAGCCAACACAATCCTAGGCTGAATCAACAAAGGGACTCAAGATCACTTGAAGTGCTAATACTTCCAATGCTAATAGATCCAGGAAACTACAAACCTAGCAGCCTGACCTCAATACCAGGGAAGATTCTGGAAAAGATAATCAAACAACGAATCACCAAATACCTAGAAGCAAACCAAGTAATAACCAAAAGCCAACATGGGTTTGTCAAAAACAGATCATGCCAGACTAATCTTATTGCATTCTTTGACAAAGTGACAAAATTAGTGGGTCAGAAGAATGCTGTTGATATAATTTATTTGGACTTCAGTAAAGCATTTGATAAAGTGAACCATAACCTACTACTAGATAAAGTAGAAAAATGTGGGTTAGACAGCATCACTACTAGATAGATTCATAACTGGCTGACCAACCACACTCAACGCGTAGTCCTCAATGGAACGGCATCTCCATGGAGGAAAGTATGCAGTGGAGTACCCCAGGGCTCAGTTTTAGGCCCAGGACTCTTCAACATCTTCATCAATGACTTGGAGGAGGGGATAGATGGGGAACTCATCAAATTTGCAGATGACATGAAACTGGCAGGAATAGCCATCACTCCAGAAGATGATAGGCTGAAGATACAGAAGGATCCCGACAGACTTGAACATTGGGCGCTATTTAACAAAATGAAATTCAACAGTGAAAAAAAGCAACGTTCTACATTTAGGGAAGAAAAACAAAATGCACAGGTACCGTATATGTGGTACCTTGCTCAATAGCAGTAACTGTGAGAGGGATCTTGGAGTCTTAGTGGACAACCATTTAGATATGAGCCAGCCGTGTGTAGCAGCTGCCAAAAAAGCCAACACAGTTCTTGGCTGCATCAACAGAGGGATAGAATCAAGATCACATGAAGTGTTAATACCACTTTATAAGGCCTTGGGAAGGCCACACTTGGAACACTGCATTCAATTTTGGTCACTACAATGTAAAAAAGATGTGGAAACTCTAGAAAGAGTGCAGAGAGAGTAACAAAGGGGACTGGAGGATAAAACATATGAAGAACGGTTGCAGGAACTGGGTATGAATGATTTCATGAAAAGAAGGACCAGGAGTAATATGATAACAGTGTACCAATATTTGAGGGGCTGCCCCAAAGAAGAGGGAGTCAAGCTATTCTCCAAAGCCCCTGAGGGCAGGAGAAGAAGCAATGGGTGGAAACTAATCAAGGAGAGAAGCAACTTAGAACTAAGGAGAAAATTCCTGACAGTGAGAACAATTAACCAGTGGAACAGCTTGCCACCAGAAGTTGTGAATGCTCCAACACTGGAAGTTTTTAAGAAGAGGTTGGATAACCATTTGTCTGAAGCAGTGTAGGGTTTCCTGCCTGGGCAGGGGGTTGGACCAGAAGACCTCCAAGGTCCCTTCCAACTCTGTTATTCTATTCTACTTCTTTATAAGGCCTTGGTAAGGCCACACTTGGAATACTGCATCCAGTTCTGATCACCACAATATAAAAAAGATGTGGAAACTCTAGAAAGAGTGCAGAGAGAAAAACAAAGAAGATTAGGGGACTGGAGACTAAAACATGAAGAACGGTTGCAGGATTTGGTGATGTCTAGTTTAATGAAAAGAAGGACTAGCAGTGATATGATTGTGGTGTTCCGATATCTCAGGGGTTGCCCTCCAAAAGAGGGGGTCAGCCTATTCTCCAAAGCCCCTGAAGGCAGGACAAGAAGCAACAGATGGAAACTCATCAAGGAGAGAAGTAATTTAGAGCTAAGGAGAAATTTCCTGACAGTGAGAACAATTAATCGGTGGAACTGCTTGCCACCAGAAGTTGGGGGTGCTTCATCACTGGAGGTTTTTAAAAAGAGCCTGGACAGCCACTTGTCTGGAATGGTAGAGGGCAGTGATGGCAAACCTTTTAGACACCGAGTGGCCACAGTGTGCACGCATGCCCAAACTGCAAGGTGCGGGCATATGCGTATATGAATCCCTCGCATGTGCACGCATCCCGTGCATGCGGCCCTGCACCCCATCCATGCACAGAGGAGACCCGAAACAGAGCAGCGCACATGCTTACAGAGACGGCTCTGCGTGCCACCTCTGGCATGCACGCCATTGGTTTGCCACCACTGGTATAGGGTGGCTCTTGCTTGAGTAGGTTGGACTAGATGACCTCCAAAGTCCCTTCCAACTCTGTGATTCTGTTATTCCTCTTGCAGCATTCATACCCACCTCGCACCATTGCAAAAACAGGGCGCGCTCAATGCCCAGCGTGTTTAAATCCTCGATGGGCAGATGAATCCTTTTAATGGGCTTGCAAAGTGGTTACTACGAAGATCTCCCATCCCCATCCTGGACGGCTTCTATGCATTCCAGAGCAGGGCCCTGAGGGGAAATTGCATCCTCTGGCAATGTTGGCTTTGGAAGCAGCTTATCTTAATGCATTTTTAAAAATTGCATTATGGCAATATCTCACCAGGATTTGAAAGCTTCCTTCTGCTTGTCTTTTTTCCTTCTGCTTATTTTTTCTTTCTTTCTTTCTTTCTTTCTTTCTTTCTTTCTTTCTTTCTTTCTTTCTTTCTTTCTTTCTTTCTTTCTTTCTTCAGCTTTTTCTCTCTCCTTTTCTTTGTTTCTCTCCAGTGTCTTCTCAGGCAAACCTTACACTGGTATTAAAGGCAGGGGGAGGCTTTCAACCCAAGGGTGGGAGGGGGCAGAGAAGTGACTGAGCCCAGATTTATTAAGGGATGAGGTCCTCTTCAAATCATGAAAAAAAGGCAGGAGGGGGCAGCATCCACTGAAAGGATCTTGTTTTTCAAGATCTCCATTAGATGAAATTCAATTAGAAAAGGAGGGGATGTCTGTAGGATTGATTGATTGATTGATTTAGTTATTTATTGACAGGGATTGAAAGCATGCCTTACTCCCTACAGTTCAGGGGTCTGGACATTATTCAAAGACAGGACAATTAGATGCAAGAACAAAGACACTGCATCCAGTTCTGTTCACGACACCAAAAAAGATGTTGGAACAATCAGCAGTTAAGAAATTAGAATAGAATAGAATAGAATAGAATAGAATAGAATAGAATAGAATAGAATAGAATAGAATAGAATAGAATAGAATAGAATAGAATAGAATAGAATAGAATAGAATAGAATAGAATAGAATAGAAAATATGGAATGGAATGGAATGGAATGGAATGGAATGGAATGGAATGGAATGGAATAGAATAGAATAGAATAGAATAGAATAGAATAGAATAGAATAGAATAGAATAGAATAGAATAGAATAGAATAGAAAATATGGAATGGAATGGAATGGAATGGAATGGAATGGAATGGAATAGAATAGAATAGAATAGAATAGAATAGAATAGAATAGAATAGAATAGAATAGAAATAGAATAGAATAGAATAGAATAGAATAGAATAGAATAGAATAGAATAGAATTTTTTATTGGCCAAGTGTGATTGGACACCCAAGGAATTTGTCTTGGTGCATACGCTCTCAGTATGCATAAAAGAAAAGATACGTTTGTCAAGAATTGTAAGGTACAACACTTAATGATAGTCATAGGGTACAAATAAGCAATCAAATCATATTAGGAAACAGTCGATATAAATCGTAAGGATACCAGCAACAAGGTTACAGTCATACAGTCATAAGTGGGAGGAGATGGTTGATAGGAAGGATGAGAAGATTAATAGTAGTGCAGACTTAGTGAATAGTTTGACAGTGTTGAGGGAATTATTTGTTTAGCGGAGTGATGGTGTTCGGGGAAAAACTGTCCTTGTGTCTAGTTGTTCTGGTGTGCAGGGCTCTATAGTGTCATTTTGAGGGTAGGAGTTGAAACAGTTGATGTCCAGGATGTGAGGGGTCTGTAGATATTTTCACAGCCCTCTTTTTGACTCGTGCAGTATTCGGTCCTCCGTGGAAGGCAGATGGGTAGCCATTGTTTTTTCTGAGGTTCTAATGATCCTCTGAAGTCCTTCATGGCTCTGAAGCCATGAAATCCTCAGAAAACACAAGTAGTTCTCAACTTACGACCATAATTGAGCCCAAAATGCATGTTATTAAGTGAGTTTTGCCCCGCTTTATGACCTTTCTTGCCGTGAATCACTGCAGCTGTTAAATTAGTAACATGGTTGTTAAGTGAATCTGGCTTCCCCGTGGACTTGGCTTGTCAGAAGGTCGCAAAAGGGGATCACGTGACCCCAGGACTCTGCGACCGTCATAAACATGAGTCAGTTGCCGACTGTCTGAATTTTGACCACATGAGTATGGGAACGGTCCTAAATGTGAAAAACAACCATGAGTCACTTTTTTTCAGCCTGTTGTAAGCTTGATCGGTCACTAAATGAACTGTTGTAAGTAGAGGACTACCTGTATGTGAGCATTTATGAGACAGGTCATGTTTCTCCCCATCCAGCTACCATGTAGCTGTCAGGGCTATTTCTGAATAGCTTCCCTCCAGAGGTTGTGGCTGCTCCATCCCCGGAGGTTTTTAAGAAGAGATTGGACAGCCCTTTGTCTGAAATGATATAGAGCAGGGATCAGATGTCAGCACTTCAAGCTGTATTTACTCTAGTGCTGACATAAGAAGGAGAAGCGGAGTCGTCTGGAAAGGGATGGTTGACTTTTCACCTACTTATTTTCCCTGGAGAGAATATCCCCTAGGAGATGGGATGGGAGGGGGGAAATTCCTTTGAGCTGGAGCAGTAGATTAGGGGTAGAGTGACTTGGAAGATGACCAATGAATGCAGAGGAGTGGGGAAAGGAAAGGGAGGGTTTTTGGGTCGGAAGTCAGTGTTGGCTACGATGAGTCGGAGTTAGAATATCGTGCTTAATAAATGAGAGTTTTTTTCATCAAAGACTTTGTTTGAAATGCAATTTATTTGGGATGACCTCGAAACTTGACATCAGCAACCTGTGGCTCTGGAGCCACATGTGGCTCTTTCACTCCTCTGCTGCAGCTCCCTGTCACTCAAAATATGTGTCACAACCACCAATGTGCAACACCCACTGGCACCTGATTTATTGAACTTTTCAACCCCCAGTACACCAGCCATGGATAAACCCAAGAAAAGAAAAGTTTCAGAAGAAAACAGGTTTAATTTAACTATATATCCTAGTTTTGTGGCCATTGAAGAAATAGTCAGGCACGGGAAGGGTTTTGTGGCTCCCGGTGTTTTCTTTTCTGTGGGAAACGGGTCCAAATGGCTCTTTGAGTGTTTAAGGTTGCAGACCCTTGATATAAAGTCTCCTGCTTGAGCAGGGAGTTGGACTAGAAGTCCTCCAAGGTCCCTTCCAACTCGGTTATTCTGTTCTATGCTATTTCCCTCCTTAATGAATTCATCTGAGTTGAGAGGAAGTCCTCAATTGGTGTCCCGAAGTCTGAAGCTTTCAGGAGAGACTTCCTTCTTCCCTCTGGGCAAAGGAGCCTCTTGAGCACAAGAACAAGCAAGGATTGTGAAAGGACAATCATCTGACGGCGCCAGCAACTTGTGGGACTTCACAGGCTCTGAAGCATTCAGACGCTGGATCCAAATGGGCCATTCATCTCTCTCCTTTGTTGCAGGGCCTTCATACAAAATGCATGAGGTTACCCATCAGAGAGTCCATTAAAACAGCTGGAAACATTCTCTTGTGCAGTACAACATGGGCGAGAAGGGAGGGAGGGAGGAGAAAGGAAAAGGAAGGAAGGAAGGAAGGAAGGAAGGAAGGAAGGAAGGAAGGAAGGAAGGAAGGAAGGAAGGAAGGAAGGAAGGAAGGAAGGAAGGAAGGAAGGAAGGAAGGAAGGAAGGAGAGACAGGGAAGAGAGAGAAAGAAAGAAAAAAGAGAGAGAGAGAGAAGGACAGCAGGCAGGCAGAAAGTAGACAAAGGAGGAAGGAAGGAATGGGATGGAGGGAAGAAAGGGAGAAAAAAGAAAGGAAGGAAGGCTAGATAGGGAAGAGAGAAAGAAAAGAAAGAGAGAGAGAGAAGGACAGCAGGCAGGCAGAAAGGAAGGCAAAGGAGGAAGGAAGGAAGGAAGGAAGGAAAGAACGGGATGGAGGGAAGAAAGCAAGGAAGGAAGGAAAGGAAGGAAGGAAGGGAGGAAAGAAAGAAGGGAAGGAAGAAAGAAAGAAAAAAACAGGGAAGGGAAGGAAGGACAGAAGGCAGGCTGGCAGGCAGGCAGGAAGGAAAGGGAAGGGAAGGGAAGAAAAGAAAAGGGGTATCATTCAAATGAAAAAGACATTTTTCTTTGGATTTCGATTTGAATTAATGCACCGGGCTCACGTTTTAATCAGAGTCCCAAACATCAGCTTTAATTACTGCCATTTCATTAGTTCAGCCTAAAATGAACTGGTTGAACTAATTGGCACTGAAGTCTGACTTTAATGAAATTGTGAACAAAGCAAATTAATCAAAGCTGAGCTTCTCCCCCAAATGGCTGAGAGGCAGGAATTAACACTTCACACCCAGCCTCTTTTTTTTTTCTTAACACAAATCAGGCTACGCAGCAGGGACTTTAAGGCAGGGGGCTGAAGAAAACCACTTTTCCCAGCCTTCCCCATCTGACACCGTCTCCGAGGGGAAAGAGGGAATGGAACTGGGGGGGAGAGAGAGAGAGAGAGAGAGAGAGGCGGAGCCTGGGCCGTCCGTCAACCCTTAAGTGGAGAGTCAACCACCCCAGGTCTGGAGGTGGCAGATGAGGAAGAGGAGGAACAGCTGGGTCCAGAGCCTGATGCAGAAGACAGAGGAGAGGAGAGCAGTGGAAATCTATGAGCCGGTCCTTGGGAGGGAAGAGCCACCACTGCTAGCAAAACCCCTCCCTAGCTCTGGGGATAAAAGGCAGCGGGCGTGGATGAATAGATGTGGTAGACCTATTCATCTTCCCTGCCAGACAGACTTGTTAGCCTGCAGTGAAAGAGAAACTTTTTGCTGGGGCTGCCAGGGCTCCTAATAAAGGAATCATTGATTTAAAATACAGAGCATTTATTTGGGGAGCCGGCTCAGAAAAGAAATGGAGAGTTCCGTGCATCGTCCCCTCCCCACCTGTCCACCATCCTGGAAAGATTGGGGACTGTTGGTCTGGTGTATCTGCAAGGCACCAATGGGGTGGGAAATCCAATTCCAGGAATGACCCCAGCTGTCATTCGCACCTTGTGGTTCCTGATCCCTAATTTGCCACTTTGAGGAAATTCTTTATTTAGTAGGACTCATAGAAACATAGAATCCTAGGTCTGGAAGGGACCTTGGAGGTCTTCTGGTCCAACCCTCTGTCCACGGCAGGAATCCTTAGACCCTCCAGAACAAATGGTTGTCCAATCTTTTCTGGAAGACCTCCAGTGATGAAGCACCCACAACTTCTGAAGGGAAGCCATTCCATTGGTTAATTGTTCTCACTGTCAGCATATTTCTCCTTAGTTCTCACTTGCTTCTCCCCTTGATTAGTTTCCATCCGTTGCTTCTTGTCCTGCCTTCTGGTGCTTTGGACAATAGCTTGACTCCCTCTTCTTTGTGGCAGCCCCTCAGATATGGGAAGACTCAGATACACCCGCGAAAACCTCAGAAAACATATAGCACCACACACAGCAAACAGAGAGTACAGTCACCATGTGCTTTACTGCTCAACTATTTAACTGTAACAGGAAACAGGAAACTCTACTTAGAACTAAAGAGCATAGAGTACCATACCATAGATCCAAACTATAGACCCAAACTTCTAAACACTGCCATCTACTGGCTGAATACTACTGTAGTTGTTGCATAGAAATACATTCCAACAATGAATTCCAACATGAGGCTGCTGCTTCTCATTTCTTCTCCTTCTTCCATCCATCTCCTCCTCCTCCTCTTCCTCTCCACAAATTCCCCTTCCTTCTGGCACAGATGATTCACTGGTTGTAGCTTCCATCTTGACTCTTTGGTCCCCCTTCCAGTAGACACCTCTGCCTGGAGGCCACGATGCCATCAAGATTATGTACATCCCCATCCCCATTATGTACATTATGAAAATAGGCCTGCTCTTTTTCTAAATTCTCACATTCATTTCTCAAACCATCTTAACAGTCCTATTCTCCCGTTAGCGCCTTTCAGTATCACTCCATTTGTTATCCTGTGCTTTGAACGGTGTGCTTTTAATTAATTTGTTATTTATTTGGCTTGGTTTTATTGTTTTATATCCTGCTTTGATTATTGCCTCCCACCACGAGTGCGCTGGGCTAGCAAGGAATCCATAAACATTTTAAATAGGGAAATAAATGTCCTAGCAGGGGATTTTCCTAGAAAAGAGACTAAGTAGGATGTCTTAAAGCAGAGACGATTAAAAAAACGAAACAAAAAAAACCTTGCAAGCAATTCCAATTAGGCCCGAAAAAAATGATGGGAAACAGAGAGGAAACCTAGATGGCAGCACCAAAAAATATTGTAAATTCTTAAAAGGGGATCCAGTTCCAGAAAAGCTGGCGTAAAGAAAGCAAGAACTCAGAACGCGCAGAGAATCCAAAGAAATTTTAAGAGTAACCCAAAGATTTTTTTTAAAAAAAGTTCAAAAGGAAAGAAAAGAAAATAATTGGTGCACCAGCTACTTTCTACTTTCTCTGAAAGAGAAAATGCTAGATGGTTTTCAGAAAATGACAGAATTCTTCAACTCCTTTTCCGATTCCATGTTTTACAACCCAAAGTCACAGCCTCGCTAGGAAATTGAGAAGGGAAAGATTCCAAGGGCAGAACTGAAACTTGAAATTAATGGTAACCTGGTTAGAAAAAAACTTTACATTCGCCAGCAATGTAAGCCAGCAAGTTGCAAGCCAGCAAGTTGCAAGCTGTTGAGTTTGACATCAATAGCGAAGAGGGGTTTTGGGTTTTTTTTAGCATAAATTATTATTTCAAAGTTGCTTTTAATAAGCATCTAGAAAACAATACGGTAACTACAGAAGTCAATGCAGATTTGGAAACGAGCCAAGGAGAGAAGCAACTTAGAAATAAGGCGAAATTTCCCGAAAGGGAGGACAATTAACCAGTGGAACAGAAGTTGCCTTCAGAAGTAGTGGATGCGTCATCACTGGAGGTTTTTAAGAAGAGATTGGACTGCCATTTGTGTTTGAAATGTTGTAGCATCTCCTGCTTGAGCAGGGAGTTGAACTACGACCTCTCCAAGGTCCCTTCCAACCCTGATGATAATGATAAAAACCAAATTTTGTTGTAGGACCCTGCCCTTCAGCCCTGAGTTACAAATATTCTCTTCTATTGAGAAAATAATTGAACCCTTAGTAAATTAAGCTCCACTTTTCCTCCTGTTCTGCAGATTAACTGCAGGTAGATAGAGATGTTTTATCATGGCCACTGGTTTTGAAAGAGGAGTTACGTTGGTTTGTATTAGCTACTTGAACACCCCAGATTAACGGAATTGGGAGGGACCTTGTAGGTCATCTAGTCCAGCCCCCTGCCCCCTGCCCAAGCAGGAGAATCTACCCCGTTTCTGACAAATGGCAGTCCAATCTCTTCTTGAAAGTCTCAAGTGATGGAGCTCCCACAACTTCTAGTGGCAAGCTGTTCCACTGAATATAGAATATTCAGAGTTGGAAGGGACCTTGGAGGTCATCTAGTCCAACCCCCCCACCCCACCCAAGCAGGAGACCCTACGTCATTTCTGACTGATGTCAGTCCAGTCTCTTCTTTAAAGCTTCCATGGATGAAGCTCCCACAACTTCTGAAGGCAACTTCTGTTCCATGGGTTGGTTGTTCTCACTGTCAGAAAAGTTCTCCTTATTTCCAGGTTGAATCTCTCCTTGATCAGTTTCCATCCATTGTTCCTTGCCTGGCCTTCGGGTGGATTGGAGAATAGCTTGACCCCCTTCCTCTCTGGGGCAGCCCCTGAGAAATTCGAAGGCTGCTCTCATGTCTCCCCTGGTCCTCCTCTTCCCTAGACTAGCCATGCCCAGTTCATGTAACCGTTCTTCATATGTTTTAGTCTCTAGTCCTCTAATCCTCTTGGTTGCTCTTCTCTGCACTCTTTCTAGAGTTTCAACATCTTTTTTGTAGTGTCCAGTCTCTTCTTGAAGGCTTTCAGGGATGAAGCTCCCACAACTTCTGAAGGCAACTTCTGTTCCATGGGTTGATTGTTCTCACTGTCAGGAAAGTTCTCCTTATTTCCAGGTTGAATCTCTCCTTGGTCAGTTCCATCTATTATTCCTTGTCTGGCCTTCAGGTGCTTTGGAAAATAGCTTGACCCCCTTCCTCCTCTCTGTGGCAGCCCCTCAAATATTGGAACACTGCTATCCTGTCTTCCCTGGTCCTCCTCTTCACTAGACTAGCCATGCCCAGTTCCTGCAACCGTTCATTGTATGTTTTAGCCTCCAGTCCCCTAATCCTCTTGGTTGCTCTTCTCTGCACTCTTTCTAGAGTCTCAACATCTTTTTTACAGTGTGGTGACCAACACTGGATGCACTACTCAAGGAATAGCAAATGGGAAATAGACCCTATTTCGCATCTTCTGAATCCCCTCTCCCCCCTCCACCAAAAAAAATTCATTCCCAACACATCCACTAAAATGCCATCCCCAAAGTGGCAGCTTTTCTAGATTTTTGTCTTTTTTCTTTCCTTTTCCCTTGTATTGTTCTTTTACACTTCTAACACGTAAGGTGCCCAGGGAAATTTTGGGTGGTCTCCAAATGCCAATAAATAAGTAAGGGGTTTGGGAGGGAAATTAACACAAGAACCAAGAGATTAGGACTCTTTACAAGGCAATCAAATTTGGTCACCCTTTATTAGCTATATTAATCGTGTTTTCTTAATTGAACCCCCACAGCTACAGTATATAAATGCCAATTTGGAATACGAGTGTCTGAACGTTCTGTCTTCCTTATCAAGGCTGAATTAATTTGTGTGGGCAAATGTACTTAATATGAGCCAAGTTGGATTCCTGGTCAATACATGGCCTTTTGCTTGAATTTTTATTTCCAATTCTCCGATCTAATGTAGAGATCTCTTGGTGGTGTTCTGTCCAAGTTCAAATCAGGGCTGGTGTACCAATTATCTCCTTTGGTTTAAAGACAGTTTTTTACGAAAGTGGTGATGGTTGTCAACATTTTGTTTTATTTCGCAAAAGCAAATATTAAAAATAATGGGATTACACCAATAGGCTTGACTTGTGACATCTCCAGTATCTTGCCCAAAGGATCTGAAGCTGTCCTGGATGATACCACCCATCTGCTGCAGAGCTCTTGGCTCTACTTTACTATACTCTACTCCTACATTCTGTTCTGTTCTGTTCTGTTCCTATTTTTCTCTACTCTACCCTACCCTTCATTTCCCTACCCTACCCTATCCTACCTTATCCTATCCTATCCTACCCTTCCCTACACGTCCCTACCCATGCCTTCCCCATCTCTACCCTTCCCTACCCTTCCCTACCCTTCCCTACCCTAATCTAGCCTTCTCTACCCTACCCTTTCCTTCCCTTCCCTTCTCTACCCTTTCCTGCCCTGCCCTTCCCTACCTTACCCTTCTCTACCCTTTCCTACCCATCCCAATCATTAAGTGTTGTACCTTATGATTCTTGATGAACACATCTTTTCTTTTATGTACATCGAGAGTGTCTGCACCAAGACAATTTCCTTGTGTGTCCAGTCTCACTTGGCCAATAAAAATTCTATTCTACCCTTCCCCTCCCCTCCCTCCCCTCCCCTCCCCTTCCCTTCCCTGTCCCTGTCTTATCCTATCCTATCCTATCCTATCCTATCCTATCCTATCCTATCCTATCCTATCCTATCCTATCCTATCCTATCCTCTTCATCTCCAAGTCCCCTTGATTAATCCTCCTGCCTTCCACGAGGTCAGCACTGTCATCAGCTGATTTCCCACAATCCACTTTCCGTTCAACACAAGAAAGATCTTTTCCCCAGCGGTGAGTTGATCAGGGCAGGTGGAGCATGGCGTTTAACCAAGATTGATGCCAACTGGCAGTAACGCTGGTGTCTTTCCGTAGCTTCCCATACGGAACTGGACCTCACTCTCTGCACCTCGACAGGCAGGTGCAACCCCCAAGGACCCCGAGCAGGAACCTCTCTTCTCCCTGCCTCCATCTCCAGCGAGTTCGAATCCCACGTTGGGAGGCGTACAGATGCTCAGGGCCCCCGCGTCTTTTATCCGGAGCTTTCAAACGCTCCACGGGGAAAGCGGTTCCATTTATCTTCCACCCGGCCTGAAAGCAAGATAGATTTTCATTAGCAGAATCGGTAATGAACATATGGCATCGGAGTTTCAATCTTGCCTTCCTCCGATAATTACGAATGGCAGGGGGGGCAGGAAGCGGCGCAGATGGCGTTGGCTGGCCTCCGTGCCTCCACCTGGGAGAAATGTCTCCAGATCAGCCCTGGAAGGGTTTGCTAACACGTCTGTTGGGCGGGGGGGGGTGAGGGGGCAGGTGAGCAGAAATGCCCCTTGCAGAAAAGAGAATACTAGAGTTGGAGGGGACCTTGGAGGTCATCTAGTCCAACCCGCTGCACAAGCAGGAACCCCTATACCTGGCAAACCTGTGGCATGGGTGCCACAGGTGGCACTCGGAGCCATCTCTGCAGGCACACGAGCTGTCGCCCTAGATCAGCTCCACTGCATATGCATGCATGCCTCCCGCTGGCCAACTGACTGGTCTGCAGAGACACATGTGCATGTGCAGTGGGGGGACGGGGGGGTTGTGCACACATGTTCAGGAGGCCGGGGGGTGTCATGCGCACATGCACAGGGGGGCAGGGCATGCAGGAGGCATTGAATTATGGGTGTGGGTACACAGGCGTGCACTGTCGCACACACGCAGGCAGTTTTGGCACCCGAGGAAAAAAAAGAGGAAACAAAAGGTTAGCCATCACTGCCTCATACCATTCCAGTCAAATGGTTTGTCCAATTTCTTCTTGAAAACCTCCAGGGTTGATCCCCCCCCCCCCAGCCCAACTCCTGGAGGGAAGCCATTCCATTGATCAATTAAAAGAATAATAGAATAACAGATTTGGAAGGGACCTTGGAGGTCTTCTAGTCCAACCCATTCTGTTCAAGCAGGAGACCCTATGCCACCTCACACAAATGGCTATCCAATCTCTTCCTAGAAACCTCCAGTGTTGGAACACCCACAACTTCTGGAGGCAGGCAGTTCCACTGGTTAATTCTCAGAATAAGAGATGTGGGAGGGACCTTGGAAGTCTTCCAGTCCAATATCCTGCTGAAGCAGGAGACACTAGACTATTTAAGACAAATTATTATCCAATCTCTTTTTAAAACTCTGCAATGATGGAACAACCACAACTTCTGGAGTTGTTTCTCCAGTTAACTGTTCTGTCGGGAAATTTTTCCTTAGTTCTATGTTGGTTCTTTCCTTGATAAGTTTCCATCTGTTTAGGGACTGTTGAAAGTTACAACAGCCCTGTCTCCTGACTGATTTTCACACAATGAAACAGGGCTCTGTGGCTGAAATGGGGGATACCAGCAGCAGGGAGTCAGGCAGGCAGGGAAATGGGAGGGAGGGAGGAGGGAGGGAGGGAGGGAGGGAGGGAGGGAGGGAAGGAAGGAAGGAAGGAAGGAAGGAAGGAAGGAAGGAAGGAAGGAAGGAAGGAAGGAAAAATGGGACGTGGAAGGAAGGAAGGGAACTGGGAGGGAGGCGAGAAGGCAGGAAGGCAGGAAAGAAGGAAGGGAGGGGCAGGGAGGGAGGGAGGAAAAATGGGAGGGTGGAAGGAAAGAAGGAAAATGGGATGGAGGCAGGAAGGCAGGCAGGCAGGCAGGAAGGAAGGAAGGAAGGAAGGAGGAAGGAAGGAAGGAAAAATGGGAGGGAGGAAGGAAAAATGGGAGGGAGGGAGGGAGGGAGGGAGGGAGGAAAGAAATGGGACGAGGAGGAAGGAAGGAGAAAAAAGAAAAAAGGGAAGGGAAGGGAAGGGAAGGGAAGAGAAGAGGAGAGGAGAGGAGAGGAGAGGAGAGGAGAGGAGAGGAGAGAAGAGAAGAGAAGAGAAGAGAAGAGAAGAGAAGAGAAGAGAAGAGAAGAGAAGAGAAGAGAAGAGAAGAGAAGAGAAGAGAAGAGAAGAGAAGAGAAGAGAAGCCGTAAATTTCCTTAAAAGCTCTCTGCTCTTTAACGAAATTGACACTTTCCTCCATTTGCAAAATTACCACTGCATAACAAGCACAGACAAAGCATAAAACGACCTGAAAGCTCTTTGCACAAAACGCCGTTTCCCGGCCCGGCCAGGCAGAAGCTCTTGGGAAGGTCAGACGCCTCTCCTCCTCTTGTTCTGCTGGAGAATAGCTGCGTTTCGATGGGCAGCTGCTTCTGGACACCCACCTAAGAGGACCCCTCCTTGCCCCCCCCCCACAGGATGGACCCTCAAATCCAGGCTCCCTGGATTTGGCTGCCCCAAGAGGACCAGGCAAAAATATGGAAGACACATTCCAAAAATGTCAAAAGGGAAAGGAAATACAAATAGGAAATTCATTTAGTGACTGTTGAAAGCAGTGCAAAAAGGGACTTACGACCGGTTTTCACACTTACGACCATTGCAGCATTCCCGTGATCGGAATTCGGACACACTCGCAATGTCCCGGAATCACATGATCACAGGGTGACCTTCTGCCCCGCAATGTCAATGGGGAAGCCAGATTCACTTCACATTTCTGAACTCATGTTTTTGCCCCACTTTATGACCTTTCTTGCCACGGTTGTTCAGTGAATCACTGCAAGCTGTCCAGTTAGTTAACACGGTTATTAAGTGAATCCGGCTTCTCCACATGGACTTTTGCTTGCCAGAGGGTCGCAAAAGGGACACTGCAACCGTCATAAGTAAGAGTCAGTTTGCCAAGCCGCTGAATTCTGATCACATGACTGTGGAGATGTTGCAACGGTCGTAAGTGTGAAAAAGGGTCCTACGTCGCTTTTTTTCAGTGCCCTTGTAGCCACCTTGAGTCTTCGGAGAAAAGCAGCATACAAGTTGAACTGCGAGCTGCACTGGCTCCCGGTGGTCTTCCGGGTGCTGGTGCTGGTTACCACCTTCAAAGCGCTCCATGGCTTAGGACCCGGATACTTACGGGATCGCCTTCTGCCACCGATGGCCTCCCACCGACCAACACGCTCCCACAGAGAGGGCCTCCTCAGGGTGCCATTGGTTAGACAATGTAGACTGGCGACCCCCAGGAGGAGAGCCTTCTCTGTGGGGGCCCCTGCCCTTTGGAATAAACTGCCCTCCGGGATACATAGGATTCCCAACCTGCGTACCTTCCGCCGTGCCCTCAAGACTCTGTTATTCCAAGAGGCTGGACTGGCTTGACAAGAAACTGGATGGAGTGTTTTAAATTTATGGGTTTTTAAATTGAAAGGCCAAAATATTTAATTTGTTTTAAATTGCTTTTAAATTTTGTATCTACGTTGTTTTATTGTGGCTGTACACCGCCCTGAGTCCTTTGGGAGAAGGGCAGTATAAAAATTTAATTAATAATAATATGAATATGAATATGAATATGAATAAATAAATTCAAACAGTCACTAAACGAATGGTTGAATTTCAAGGACTTCCTGTACGCCATTCCTTTCAGCTGCTTTCTGCTGAATTCCTGCACGGATCAAGGGGTGGTGGGGGTGAGAAAGAATGACCTCAAGGCAGTGGTGACATTCAAATGTTTTTACTACAGGTTCTGTGGGCGTGGCTTGGTGGGCATGGTATAGCTTGGTGGGCGTGGCAGGGGAAGGATCCTGCAAAATCTCCATTCCCTTCCCACTTCTGCGGGAAAGATACTGCAAAATCTCCATTCCCTCCCCACTCCAGGGGAAGGATACTGCAAAATCCCCATTCCTTCTCCATGTCTGGGGGAAGGATCCTGCAAAATCCCCATTCCCTCCCCACTTCTGGGGGAAGGATCCTGTAAAATCCCCATTCCCTCCCCACTTCTGGGGGAAGGATACTGTAAAATCCCCATTCCCTCCCCATGTCTGGGGGGAAGGATATTGCAAAATCTTCATTCCCACCTCACTCTGGGGCCAGTCAGACGTGGTATTTGCCGGTTCTCCGAACTACTCAAAATTTCCGCTACCAGTTCTCCAGAACCTGTCAGAATCTGCTGGATTTCACCCCTGCCTCAGGGGTACCTTCCAGATTTGACAATGCCGAGCAAACCCTGATCATAACTTCCTCCGGTTTTCTTCCTATTGCCTTTGCCGACTGCTGCTTTTGTGTTCCCGGTGTGTTTATTTTAACGATATCTTTATTCCCAAGGCCACAATATTAGTTCCTCGTTTCTGCACTCTTCCGCCATTATGCTGTTGACAATGACATTAGCGTTCTTTGGAAAAAAATACCCTCAATTGTTCTCCTGCAGTCGTTTGGGGATACAATATTCTGCTTTTATCTTCCCTGTTTGGAGCGCAAGGGGGACGGCTGGAGCTCTTTAGGTTACAATTTTTTTTTTAATTTGATTTATATGCCGCCCTTCTCTGGAGACTCAGGGCGGCTTACAATGCGTTAAGCAATCGCCTTCATACTTTTGTATATTTTATACAAAGTCAGCTTATTGCCCCCACAAACTAGGTCCTCAATTTACCTACCTTAGAAAGGACGGAAGGCTGAGTCAACCTTGAACCTGGTGAGTTTTGAACTGGTGTAATTGCAGGCAGCTGGATGTTAAATGCTGCCTTAGTAGGAGGCATTAGCCTCCTACGCCCCTCAGACTCATTTGAATCTGTTTTGAATCTGTTTTTTGAATCTGTTTTTCTCCGAGCAAGGTTTCCTCAGTGGGCTGTCATTTCCAACCCGTTGTAACTGGCCTGCACCTCCACGGCGGAGCAAAGCACGAGAGCTGAAGAAGCCTCTTGGAAGAGAAGAGAAGTGTCTTCAAAGAAAAAACAAGAAAGTCCAGTTGCCTCCTGAAAAAGTACCTTTGGGACAAGACAGGAGCTGGAATCTCTACAGACTTTGAGCAAAGCATGAATATTGCAAAGGAGTTGAGGGAGCCTCCGTTTTAATTCTGTAGCAATTCTACTCATGTGGAGAAAAGACAGAGGCTGATTCTCCATCTTTGCAAAGCACAGAAACAATGGGCTGGAATTCAAGGAAAGGCTCTGGAAGTTTTAAAACCTTATGCTGACAGTAAGAGCTCTTTGAGAGTGGAACCAATTCCCTGGAAAACTGATTTGTGCCCTTTTGATGGATGCATTCAAGGGGAGGTGAGATACTCAACTATTGGGGGGGGGGTGCCTGATTTTGGAATCCTGCACTGAGCAGGGGGTCAGACTAAATGCTCTCAAGGGTGATTTCTAATTCTAGGATTCCAAAACTTCTCTGTGAAAGCCAACCACAAAGAAGCAGGTGCATTACAAGATTAAGCAAATTGCATGACACAAATTGCACGGAACACTTGAAGGTCTATCACTAGGGGAAAAGGGTCAATTTATTCTTCAAAGCACCCGAGGGCAAGACAAGAAGCAAAGGGTGGAAGCTGATCTGAGGGAGATCCAACCTGGAAATAAGGAGAAGTTTCCTATCAGTGAGAACAATTTAATCAATGGAACGGCTTGCCTCCTGGAGTTGTGGCTTCTCCATCACTGGAAGATTTCAGGAAGAGCCTGGACAACCACCTGTGATGGTATAAAAACTCCTGACCTGGTCAGAGAGATGGAGTAGAAGACCTCTGAGGTCCCTTCCAGCCCTAGATTCTATAAATCAGATAAACAGATAGATAAGATAGAAGATAGATGATAGAAGATGGATGGATGGATGGATGGATGGATGGACATTCAGATTAATCAACGGAAGAGCTTCCCTCCAGAAGTTATGGATGCTCCATCACTGGAGGCTTTCAAGAAGAGTTTGGACAACTATTTGTCCAGGATGGTATATAGACTCCTGATCTGGTCAATGGGTTGGACTGGAAGACCTCCAAGGTCTCTTCCAGCCCTAGGATTCTATGAGGCAGATAATTTTCATATGATAGATAGCCAACATAGAAGATGAATGGATGGACATCTATGGAGATTCTCAGTCAGCCAGGTGATGATGTTCCCAAAGGGGCTTTTTCAAGAATTTTTTTAAAGACATTTCACTTCTCATCCAAGAAGCTTCTTCAGCTCTAGATGCACACACAGATTAATCAAAGGAAAGCTTGCCTCCAGAAGTTGTGGATTCTCCATCAATGGAGGTTTTCAAGAAGGGACTGGACAACCATTTGACTTGGATAGTATAAGGAATTCCATGAATCAGTCCTAAGATTCTATGAGATCCTTCCAGCCCTAGGATTCTATGAGAGAGAGGGAGGGAGGGAGGGAGGGAAGGAGAGAGAGAGAGAGAGAGAGAGAGAGAGAGAGAGAGAGAGAGAAAGGGAGAAATATGATAGATAGATAGATAGATAGATAGATAGATAGATGATAGATAGATAGATAGATAGATAGATAGATAGATAGATAGATAGATAGATGATAGATAGATAGATAGATAGATAGATAGATAGATAGATAGATAGATAGATAGATAGATATAGACAAAGTAGAGATAAATAGATAAGATGCATATGACAGACAGACAAGATAGAGGATGGATGGATGGATGGATGGATGGATGGATGGATGGATGGATGGATGGATGGATGGACGGACAAACATGCAAATTAATCAATGGACCAGCTTGCCTCCAGAAGTTATGGATGCTCCATCACTGGAGGTTTTCAAGAAGAGATTGCACAACCATTTGACTGGGATAGTACAAGGACTCCTGCATTGGGCAGGGGGTTGGACTAGAAGATCTCCAAGGCCCCTTCCAGCCCTAGGATTCTATGATTCTGTCCCGATGCCCAATGGACTAGAGAGCTTTCTCAGCCAAGCCAGCCAGGAAATGTCTCTGCAAAGGCTCCTCTGGCAAAGAAAGCCCTTCCTCAGTTAGAAATCACCGCCAATGGTTTAATTATCATGGCCAGGCTGCTTATGATTGGACTTCTGGCCTTCTTCCGCAGCCTTCATCTCGTTGGCAGCCGATTTGAAAAGGTTTTAGGCCCATTGCTTTTATTGATTTTGCTTTTCTGCATTGACTTGGCTGCTGAAAATGACTCATAATAAACAATGATGAAGAATGAAGGAAGCTGGAGGTGCCAACCCATCCCAGCCTCCACTGGCAGGGAGTTTTCTCCAGGCATTCTCCAGGCACGTGGGGCAATCCTCCAAAGCCCGAATGCCAGATAGATTGATTTCCATGTGGTGGTACTGAATTTGGTTATCTTATTTAACAGGCTGTGTTGGGATTTGGAAGCACCTGACGTCTAGCCTCTTCGCTGGGCATCTTCCATTCAATGGGACAACCCACATCTCCACTCAGCCTGGATGGGATTCCAGTGGATTGAATAACAGAGTTGGAAAGGGAGTTTGGAGGTCTTCTAGACCAACCCCCTTCACAAGCAGAAAACCCTATACCAGTGATGGTGAACCAATGGCACGTGTGCCAGAAGTGGCATACAGAGCCATTTCTCCGGGCATGACAGCCCTCGCCTGTTGCTCTTCTGGGTTCCACCCACACCGGCCAGCTGGTCTTCACACACATGGGAGCTCTGGAAACCAGAACGTCACTGCGTTTTGGTATTTACCAGCAGAGCTTTTTATTTCTGGACTTTCAGACTTACCGTAGCTTGCCAAGTCCTTATCAGTATCTACTGCGCATGTCCTCATTCTTTCCTTTCTTCTTCTAAAAACTTTCCTTTGTTCTCCAGCCAGGGAAGGTCCCAGGCTGGGATCTTTGCCACAATGTAATTACTTTAGATAGTGAGTTGTTTTATTTTCTTTACAATAAATATGAGTTGAATTAGAAGATGTATTCCGGTTTTATTTTTTCAAGAGTATACAGAAGGAGAAAGTCACCATCCAACTCAAATTGAGGGCAATTACCCCACGCAAGGTAACGGGGCTGATTGCCGCTCTGACACAGAAGTGCAGCTCCCTTGTGCATGCCAGGAAGCTGAGCTTCCAGTTTCCTGTGCTCCTGTGTTTGCACATGCGCACTCCCGTTTTGGCACTCGGTGCCGAAAAAGTTCACCAACAATTGCCTTATAACATTCCAGACAAATGGTTGTCCAATCTCTTCTTGAAAGCCTCCAGTGATGGAACACCCATAACCTCTGGAGGCAAGTCATACCACTGGTTAATTGTTCTGTGTCAGGAAATTTCTCCTTATTTCTAAGTTGGTTCTCTCCTTGATTAGTTTCCATCTGTTGCTTCTTCTCCTGCCTTCTGGTGCTTTGGAGAATATGCTGAGCCTCTCTTCTTTGTGGCAGCCCCTCAAATATTGGGACATTGCTATTATGTCCCCCCGGTCCCTCTTTTCACTAGACAAACTCAATTTTTTGCAACTTATTTATTATTTATTTATTTATTTATTTATTTATTTATTTATTTATTTTATTTGGCTTATATGCTGCTCTATCTCCAATGGACTCAGGGCGGCTCACAATGATAAAATTCACAAGCCATAATACAGAGTTAAAATCTGGTGAGACCCACTAAAATTTAAAACCCTTAAACCCCCATCAGTCCAGGTTGGGGAATTTGAATAACCAAGTTTTTAATTCGCGACGGAAGGTGCAGAAGGTCAGGAGCCAACCAGAGCTCCAAGGGGAGTCGATTCCAGAGGGTGGGCACACTCACAGAGAAGGCTGTACCCCTGGGGGCCACCAGCCAACACTGTCTAGCCAATGGCACCCTGAGCAGGCCCTCCCTATGGGCGCGAACCAGGCGATGGGTTGTCATTGCTGGCTGTAGGTGATCCGCCAAATATCTTGGGCCTAAGCCATGTAGGGCATTATAGGTCATCACCAGCACCTTGATTCTCATCCGGAGGGCAACCGACAACAATGCAAGTCGTGCAGGAGGGGTGTAACATGGGAGTATCAGGATTCTCCCATCACAACCCGCGCAGCCGCATTTTGTACCAGCTGAAGCCTCCGAGTGGTCCTCAAGGGCAGCCCCATGTAGAGAGCGTTACAGTAGTCAATACGTGAGGTGACTGTTCCTCATATGCTTTATCCTCCAGTCCCCTAATCAGTGGTGGGATTCAGACAGTTCAGGCCGATTTGGGTGAGCCGGTAGTTAAATTGCTGCCTGGCCCTGGCTCTCCCTGCCCATTGCAGGAGTCCCCATGCCCCCCATTTTGGCTCCCAGGTAAGTGCAGGAGGCATCCTAGGCTCAAAACAGGGTGCTGGGAGGGGCAGCGTGCTCCCCCCACCACTCATTTTTGCTCCCAGAGGGATGCAGGAGGCCAAGTGCTGCCTGTCACACACCCCTGGCCACGCCCACCATGGCCACGCCCACCCAGTTGGTCATTAGGGCAGAGAACCGGTTGTTAAATTATTTGAACCCCACCACTGCCCCTGATCATCTTTATTGCTCTTCTCTGCACTTTTTCCAAAGTCTCGGCATCTTTTTTATACTGTGGCGCTCAAAAGTAGATGCAATCTTGTTTTTGTTTTTCCTGTTACAGGGAAAGGGGCTTGCAAATATGGGGTTCTTTCTTCTACCCTTTTTCTCTGCCCAGTCTTCCTGAAAAGACCAAATAGCATTGAAGTTGAAGGAAGTGAAAATGGCTGGAACTGAATGAGTTAATCTTCCTTTCTTTAACATGTATGAAATTTGGAGAAGTAATTAATGTTCTTGCCGATGCTTCAGGATGCCTGAATTAAAATTAGGAAGCTAGGAAAAAAAAATAGATCTTTGCATTCACAGTTTCAGTTATGTTTTTGTGCTGCCGTGCTCTGCCCTTTTTGGAGATAAATTGCTCATTGTCTTATCTGACTAGCCTTTCTAAATTTTTTGCCCATGCTCCCTTGTTTAAATTAAAATACATGCATTGTTATTTTTCCAAGCCACTGTTTCTGTCAAAAGAAAATCGAGGATTAGCGGACAGAAATCTTTCCAGTCCTTAAAGTAGGATTTTTATAGCTGAGTCGCTAAACTTGGTCCCACCACTAGATGGCAGTAAAAGATGGGGGGGGGGCAAAAATCTCAAATCTGCTGCCATCTAGAGGTGAGGCCAATAATAGCCATTATGGGAGCCATTGCAAACCAGGTTGCCCTTTTCGTTCTCAATTGCTTTTTCTTGCATATTTGGGGGGGAGGGGGGACATCTCACACATTTGATAGCATCCCTCTGGCAAATTCAGGATGGGCTTTGTGGTTGAATAAGAGGGGAAGGGGGAGGAAATCCCGCCAGTGCTGTCTGCTGGAACTGTAAATAGGTTTTGTGGGGAAAGTATGTGTGTGTGTATGTGTGTGTGCGTGCATATGTGTGTCTGTGTGTTGTAATAATCTTCAGAGACAGAATGAAACAAGGATCTTTGGAAAACACACATACACATAAACTAACAATGCAGGTTAAAAAAACAACATTTGTGTTCAGAGAGTCCTCAATTTATGACCACAGTTGGACTGGAATTTCCGTTGTTAAGCAAGGAAGTTAAGTGAGTCATGGCCAATTTTATGACCTTTTTTTGCCCTGGTCATTAAGTGAATCACTGCAGTTGATCCCAGGACAGGGCAACCCTCATAAATGCAGATAGTCCTCGACTTACAACAGTTCACTTAGTGAAGGTTCAAAGTTACGACGGCACTGAAAAAAGTGACTTATGACCGTTTTTCACACTTACAACCATTTCAGCATCCCCATGGTCATGTGATCAAGAGTCAGGTGCTTGGCAACTGATTCATATTTATGACCATTACCTGTGATCCTCTTTTGCGACCTTCCAACAACCAAAGTCAACGGGGAAGCCAAATTCACTTAACAACCATCATATTAACTGAACCACTGCAGTGCTTCTCTTAATAACGGTGGCAGGAAACATCATACAAAGGGGCAAAAGTTAGGTAATAACTGTTTCACTTAGCAACAGAAATGTTGGCCTCCGTTGTGGTCGCATGTCGAGGACTACCCGTGGTTTCCAAGCACTTGAATTTCGATCATGCGACCGTTGGAATGCCGTACTGGTCATAAATGAGAGAACCAATCCTGAGTCCCTCTTTCAGGGCCTGGTGTAAAAGGGCCTGGTGGCTCAGCAGTCTAAATTGTGATTAACACCAGCTGTCTGCAATTATTGTAAGTTCGAATCTCGACAGGCTCAAGGTTGACTCAGCCTTCCATCCTTTCTAAGGTGGGTAAATTGAGGTCCCAGTTTGTGGGGGCAATAAGCTGACTTTGTATAAAATATACAAAAGTATGAAGGCTATTGCTTAACTCATTGTAAACCGCCCTGAGTCTCCGGAGAAGGGTGGCATATAAATCAAATTTTTAAAAAAACAAACAAGAAACATTGCTAAACAGATGGTCGTAAATCAAGGACCATCTTTCTATCCATTCCCATAAAAAGGATGTCCCAAATAGGAAGTCACACCTCCGAGCATCAAGAATTGGCATGAAGCCGCTTCCCTTTGTTCTCCTGGTAACACACACACACACACACACACAGACACACACACAGAGACAGACACAAACTCAATATGTGGGTTATAGATCTCTCTCTCCACCCCAGCTCCCCATGCATTTAAATTTCTTTCAAATGCTTCTGAGCCACACTGTAATTTTACTGGGGGAGGTGTGTGTGTGTGTGTGTGTGTATGTGTTCAACCTGACCCTATTATTGCTGAAGCTGTGACGGTTTTATTATTCTTTCCGCACACAAAATTATGATGGAACATTGCAACCTCTGTCTTGCTTAAAAGAAGCTTTGGAAAATGACATGCTGAGATCCACTTCCGAATGTGCTCACGGTTCCACGCTTGAGGTGCCCCTATTCACACACACACACACACACAGACACACACACACAAAGGCCCATATTTAATTCTGTCTCTTCCTCAACGTCTTCCTGGGGTTCCAAACCAGTGATTTTCAAACTTGCCAATTTGAAGGTGGGCAGACTTCAACTCCCAGAATTCCCCGGGGAAGCATGAGAAAGGAGAAGGAACAGAAGGAGAAAGAGCACAAAGGAAAGAAAAAGAAAAAAAAGGGAAGGAAGGGAAAGGGAAGAGAGAGAGGGAGAGAAAAGAGAGAGAGAAGAAGAGGAAAAGGAGGAGAAAGAAGGAGGAACAGAAGGAGCACAGAGGAAAGAAAAAGAAAAGGGAAGAGAAGAGAAGGGGAAGAAAGGAGGGAGTGAGAGAGAGAGAAACTGGGAGATAAAGAGCAGGAGGAAAAGGAAGAGAAAGAGAAGGAGCAAAAAAGGAAATAAAATGAAAAGGGAAGAGGAAGAGGAAGAGGAAGAGGAAGAGGAGGGGAAGAAAGGAGAGAGCCAGAGAAACGGGGAAAGAAAGAGAAGGAGGAAAGGGAGGAGGAAGAAGAGGAGGAGGAGGAAGAGGAGTACAAAGGAAAGGAAAAAAGGGAAGGGACAAGGAAGAGGAGGGGAAGAAAGGAGAGAGACAGAATGAAAGAATGAGAAAAAACAGGAGAAAGAAGAAGAAGGAGAAGCCGGAGGAGGAGAAGGGAATGGGAACTAGAAAAAGAAAAGGACATGGAGGAGGAGGAGGAGGAGAAAGGAGAGAGGGAGAAGGAGGAAAAGGAAGGAGAAATTGAAGCAGGAGGAGAAGGAAAAGGAGCTAGAAGGCTATTTCAGCATCCCCAGGCTCAACATGATCAAAATCCAGTTGCTTGGCAACTGACTCATGTTGGTTGACACGTCCCAGGGTCACCTGATCCCCTTTTGCAAACTTCTGATGAGCAAAGTCAACAGGGAAGCCAGATTCACTTAACAACCGAGTTACTACCTTATCAACTGCAGTGATTCACTTAGCAACCATGGCAAGAAAGATCATAATATGGGGCAAAACGTCCTTAACAACTGTCTCTCTCAGCAACAGAAATTTTGGGCTCCATTGTGGTTGTAAGCTGAGGCCCCCAGAGCAGTCCTGTGTTCAACAACTCCTGCCTGGGACACAACAGGTACAACTTGGAGTCAAAAAGAGACGGAGGTGGATTTCAGCACCATGGAAAGCAACCGGCAATTGCACTGATAAAGGATACCTGAGCTCAGCTTTCAAATTCTGGTCATCTCCTGTCCAGATTCTTGCAATGAGCTGTACGTGAAGCCACCATTGAGAAGTGTCCAGAAGCTTCAACCATCACAGAAAGTGGCCACCCTGAGGACACAAATCAACCTCCCTGTGGCCTCAACAACCCTCTGAAAGGATGCAAATGACCAGCTGTCTGCAAGGACTTAAGCACAGTACATAAAATCATCTGCTACAATGCCCTACCTGTCAATGACTACTTCAGCTTCAACCCCAACAATACAAGAGCACACAACAGATTCAAAATTAAGGTAAACCTCTCCAAACTCGATTGCAGAAAATACAACTTCAACAACAGAGTGGTCAATGCCTGGAATGCACTCCCTGACTCTGTTGTTACATCCTCAAACCCCCAAACTTTTAACCTTAAACTGTCTACTGTTGACCTCATCTCATTCCTAAGAGGTCTGTAAGGGGCGTGCATAAGCACACTGGTGTGCCTACCATCCCTGTCCTAATGTTCCCTTTAATTGTGTGGAGATGGACAGATTATCTATGGAAATGAAGGAGAGGGAGGACACCGAGTACTATTTAATATGGAATAAATGGTATTCCTGGCTGGAGAGTAAACATAAAATTGAAGGGATGTTTTTGTTATGAGATTGAATTGTAAATAGAAATCAAGATAATTTAAATAATGATGTAAGTTTAAGATTTATTTTATTTATTCATTTAATATAATTTGTATGCCGCCCTATCTCCGTAGGACTCAGGGCGGCTCACAACAAATAAAACCAAACCCAATAAAATGTAAAATACATAAATATGCATATATAAAATACATAAATGTATAAATATATAATTTAAACATATATTAAAACCCATTAAAATAATAAAAAAAACCCTTGGTCCAGGCTGGGTGATGTGCACAGCCATGTTTTTAATTCGTGGCGGAAGGTGCGAAGGTCAGGAGCCAACTGAAGCCCCAGGGGGAGTTGATTCCAAAGAGTGGGCGTGCCCACAGAGAAAGCTCTACCCCTGGCAGCCGCCAGCCGACATTGTCTAACCGACAGCACCAGGAGAAGGCCCTCTCTGTGAGAACGCAGCGGGCGATGGGAAGCCATTGCTAAATAGAGATACTTAGAAGTAGAATTTGTGTAAAGAGGCTAAATGGATTAGAGATACCAATGCAGAAAAGTTGTTATTAGTATTGAAATTTTGATGTTTGTTTTTGGTTGTTTATAATTTTGGGTGTGTGTGTGTGTGTGTGTGTGTGTGTTTCCTTGCTTTTTTGTGTATTATGTTTCTTTTTGTACTGTCTATTTTAATCTTTGGAAATTTAATAAATATTTTTTTTAAAAAAAATAATTGTATTTATTTTATGTATTCGTAATCATGTTTCTACTTATATCTGTTATTTAATACTTGCTTGATGAAAATAAATAAATAAAAATAAAATAAATAAATCCTTCCCTTCCCTTCCCCACCATCCAGTCAGAGCTGAAGAATCTTCTTGGTTGAGAAGCAAAACATCTTCAAAAGAAAAATAACAAGGAAGTCCAGTTGCCTCTTGAAAAAAGCATTTTTGGGAACAACCAGGACCTGGATGACTGAGAATCTCTAAAGACTTCCACCAGAAGAGACAGAGATGGATTTCAGCACCATGGAAAGCAACCAGACAGAGCTGAACTCAAGAAGCTTCTTGGATGAGAAGAGAAACAAGTTTCAGAGAAAACACCAAGAATGTCCTTTTTGGGGAGGGGTGAGGACACCTTTCGCACAGCCATGACCTGGAGATAATGGAGAATCTTCATAGACAACTGAAAGTTGCACTGATAAAGAATATCTCGGCTCAACCATTCAAGCTCTGGTCATCTCCTGTCTACACTATTGCAATGAGCTCTGCGTGGGGCTACCCTTGAGAAGTGTCCAGAAGCTTCAGCCGTTGCAGAATGCAACCACATGGGCAAACTTGGGTATCCAAAGAAGGGTTGATGTAACACCTTTGCTCCACGAATTGGATTGGGTGCCAGTTTGCTTCTGGGTCCAATACAAGGTATGGATTGTGACCTTTACACAACACAGGGCCAGCCTACCTATGAGACAGTTTTCACCCCATTACATGAACCCATCCTACCTGCTTAGGCAGGGAAGGCATGTTGCAAACCCCATTAGTTAAAGACCTCCTACTGTCGGGGTCCAGGAAGAGAGACTTCTCTGCCGTTGCCCCCACCCTGTGGAATATTCTCCCCCAGTGATGAGGCAGCTCTGCCCCACTCCTGTCCTCCCAAAAAGGAATGAAAACATGTGTCAGAACACGTGAATCTGCCATTCCTCAAGGGGGAAGAGGGGGGCCCTGCATTTATTTATTTATTTTCTTAAATAATATTTATTAGATTTCCAAAGATTAAAATACACAGTACAAAAAGAAACATATACACAAAAAAGCAAGAAAAACACACAAAAACAAAAAAATATAAACAAGCAAAAACAAATGTATCAAAATTTCAATACTAATAACAACGTTTCTGCATCGGTATCTCTAGCCTATTTAACCTCTTTACCCAAATTCTACTTCTAAATATCTCTATCTTAAACTTACATCTTTATCTAAATCCGTGTTTCTCAACCTTGGTAGCTTGAAGATGGGTGGACTTCAACTCCCAGAATCCCCCAGCCAGCGCTGCTGGCTGGAGGATTCTGGGAATTGAAGTCCACCCATCTTCAAGCTACCAAGGTTGAGAAACACGGATCTAAATGATCTTGACTTCTATTCACAATTCGATCTTGTAACAAAATTTAGGAAATTTGGGGGCAAGATTGAAAAACGGCTGGATGAAATAACAGGGCAGAAGATAGAAAGAAAGCCTGAATTTTTTCTCCTGGGTATTTTGGAAGGGAAAATGCAGAAAAGTATACAATATATCATATTGCATATACTAACGGCAAAGAGAATTGTGATAGCACAAAATTGGAAACAACCAGACGCCCCTTCAGATCAAATCATAATAAAAAAAAATATACGAATGTGCAGAGATGGACAGATTATCTATGGAAATGAAGGAGAGGGAGGACACCGAGTACTATTTAATATGGAATAAATGGTATTCCTGCTTAGAGAGTAAACATAAAATTTAAGGGACCCTGCATTTATACTTTATTGCTTTCTCCCCGATATAGCCTTGTATCCTGCAATTTATACTTTCTAGCCTGGTGCCTAAGCAGTCTGGCATTTTCTCACCTTTTGGGAAATGTAAGGGGAGGGAAGGCCATGTGGATTCCATCCCTTGAGAGCCAGTGGAAGGATGACCCTGAGAAAGTTCCCTTATCGCTTTCCCAGAGAGGCTGGTACAATAACATCTTCGCACCTGCGGATTGGCTGAATATTGGGAGGGGTTTCTAATTCTTTTATTCTAACTGCGTGGCCTGAGGGTCCCTCAGAGCCTGCTTTCTTTTCGCCCTGCTATCCCCTCAATTCAATAAAAGGTTCCTTTTGAAATGCCAAGTTTCAAGAGTCTTTACTTTCCTGAATAAGGGGGAGAGGCCAGGCCTTACAACATGACTCTATGGCAGGGGTGAAATTCACTTACCTTCCCTATCGGTTCACAAATATGTGCGTGCCATGCATGTGCAAAGCCTTCTGCACATGCGCAGAGGCTTTAAATCGTTGCAAAAAAAATGACATCATGACGTCTGCATGGGTGGGCGGAGCCTTCTGCAGCCACCACTACCAATTTGCCCGAACCGGATAGAACCAGCTGAATTTCACTCCTTCTCTATGGCCTTGTGTGGGGAGCCCAGGAGGACCACGCATCTGTGGGGCTGGCTGAGAGTCCTCCTTTCGCCTCTTAATTCATTCCAACAGTAAATAGAATAGAATAGAAGAATAGAATAGAATAGAATAGAATAGAATAGAATAGAATAGAATAGAATAGAATAGAATAGAATAGAGAAGAGAAGAGTAGAGTAGAGTAGAGTAGAGTAGAGTAGAGTAGAGTAGAGTAGAGTAGAGTAGAGTAGAGTAGAATAAACAGAGTTGGAAGGGACCTTGGAGGTCTTCTAGTCCAACCCCCTGCTTAGGCAGGAAACCTTACATCACTTCAGACAAACAGTTATCCAACATCTTAAAAACTTCCAGTGTTGGAGCATTCACAACTTCTGGAGGCAAGTCGTTCCATTGATTAATTGTTCTCAACTGTCAAGAAATTTCTCCTTAGTTCTAAGTTGCTTCTCTCCTTGATTAGTTTCCACCCATTGCTTCTTGTCCTGCCCTCAGGTGCTTTGGAGAATAGCTTGACTCTCTCCCTTGCCACCTACCACATTTTAAACTTTTTTATATATGCTATTTTTATATGTCAACATGTTATCGTACACCACCCAGGGTCCCTCTCTGAGAGAGATGGGCAGGAGAAAATAAATCAACAGAGGGAAAGAATAAATGAACATCCCTTTTTTCCAGACGTATTTTGCACCTGGGAGAAAAGAAAGAATGAATCCCTACAAGGCAGGAAGTTTGGCCGAGCCACGTTTTGAGACAAAAGAGCTTTGCGATTCTCCCAGGAACCCAAACAGATGACTGAGTGCAGGGCTTCAATCGGGCCTAGCAGAATTAGTTGCAGTCCTCACATCTCACCAGCCAGGGATGCGAAAAAGAGTAGATAAGAAGAGTCCTCCACCGATTCATCTTGGCTTGATGTTTGCAGAGGCTGGGCGCATCAGATGTGGGAACTGTCACTTTTTGGCAGAGCTTTGCCGTGCGTTCCAATCCTTCGCTAACTTTTTTTTTCCCCCTTGCTCAAAATGTCATTTTGAAAATGAAACAAGCAAAGCAGAGACAAACAAATCCGTTCAAATCCCATGGGACTGAAAGACGCTCAGCGTGAGGAAGGAAGGAAAAGCTGTGTATGCTTTACCCCCCGACACCACCACCCCAAGGGGTTGCCCCAATGAAAGGGGCAGGCGGCAGTTCTCCAGGGTTTTTAACAACACGGGGGTCGGTACACACAATGTTAGAAGGTGGGTTGATGCTAACCTTGGGAGGGAGGGTGGGGTACTTGAGTATGGGGCAAACCCAGCCTCTTTGGTTAATTTATAGCAAAGTGCATTGTGCAAATCCAGAACAGAGGTGAATTTATAACCAGATCTATCATCTTCTGTCTGTTTGTCTCTCTACCTATCTATCTCATCTCTCTATCATATCTATCATATCTAGCTATCTCTATCATCTATCTCTAACATCTATCTATCCATATCTATCATTTTATACCTCTATCTATCTCTCTATCAATCTCAATCTATCTCTATTATCTATATCTATCTATCTATCTCATCTATTTCTATATATATCATCTATCTATTCATATCTATCTATCTCATCTATCTCTATCATCTATCTCATCAATCTCTATCTCTATCATCTATCCATATCTATCAATCTATTTCTCTATCTGTCTATCTCTATCTATCTATCTATCTATCTATCTATCTATCTATCTATCTATCTCTATCATCTATCTATCCATAACTATCATCTATATTCATCTATATCTATCTATCTATCTATCTATCTATCTATCTATCTATCTATCTATCTATCTATCTATCTATCTATCTATCTATCTATCTAATCTATATATCTCTATTTCTCTCTCTCTCATCTATCTATCCATATCTATCTATCTATCTATCTATCTATCTATCTATCTATCTATCATCTATCTAATCTATATATCTCTATTTCTCTCTCTCTCATCTATCTATCCATATCTATCTATCTATCTATCTATCCATATCTATCTATCTATCTGTCTTCTACCTCTATCTATCTCTATGGATCTATACTGTCTATTTATTAAAAAATTATATAGCTGTCTAACTCATAGTGATTCTGGGCAGCTTACAGAAATAAAACCACCAAAACAAAACAAAACTTAACCCCTTGGTGACAACATTGTAACCTCTTTAAAAGACGGGATCCATAATACGTCCATCCTCCCTGCTCTGAGGGGGTCAGGTAGATGTAACTGAGACCCTCCTTCGAATAGCCTGGCTCCAAGCCATGGAGGGCTTTGAAGGTGACAAGCAGAACCTTAAATTGGACCCGGAAGCAAATCACTGGCCCGTGCAGCTCCCTCAAGAGAAGTGACACATGTGCAAACCTAGGTTTGAAGGCATGATATGATTTGGTCTTTCCAAATCTGTTAGCAAATGCTGGGGAATCAGTCCGCAGAAAGGGTTAAAACCAGATCATCTAATGCTAGACTGGATTTAAATAGGATCCATCACACAAAGCCACAACATGCTCATTTGTTTGGTCAGTGGGCGAATATGTATCAACGGAGAGATTTCGTTGGGCTAATCTGAGATTAGGACGCCTCACGCTGGTAAACCCCAAATCTGGGATTAGGAGGCTTCATGCTGGTAAACCCCCAATTTGGACTCTACAAATCTAGGAGCTTGTTTTGATTTTCAGCAGCTCCTCGCCCTGATCTGAAGCCCCTTGGCAGCTTGGGGGGGGGGGGTGTCTAAGCAACATAGCCAGGACTTCTGGTGACCCCCATTACACACACAAAAAAAAGTTTGGCAGGCAAAAAGGCAAAAAAAATATTGGACGAAAATACATGGTTAGAGAAATTGATAAAGGAACATATAGATGTAAAGCCACAAAATATTTTTGTTAGGTATATTACCAGAAAAATATGACAAAGCCAGGGTTGTATATTTAATATTACATGTCTTGACAGCAGTGAGAATTGTATTTGCACAATAGTGGGGGGGAAATGAGGAAATTCCTACAGATGAAAAGATAATTTTAAAAAAATATTAGACTGTGCGTAAATGGATAGGTTAACATTAAAGATAAAGGAGAAAGAAGACACAGAATATTTTTTTAACATGGGATTTGTTTTATAAATGGTTAGACAACAAAGGTAGAAATTAGAAGTGGGAAGAATACCACTCTATACAAGCAAATATTGTTATTATTATTGTAATGCATAAGTAAATTGACTCAGACAATACACTCTTTATTAAGCACTCGTGTACGTTAAAGAAAAATGTACAAATAAAATGTAGAAAAATAAAATAAAATAAGAGGTTTGGCAGGAAGGAAAGAGCTGCTGTTTGCCATGAGGTAAAGGCATTTAGAGAAAGGCAAGATGGCTGGGCCATTTCCCTATCAGGACATTATCGTGGGATAAGTAGGGCTGTGCGCCTGGCTTTTATGTCAGGGATAAAACATTAGGGACAAGGGACGCATAAGAAAACATCCTGGTCTCCTGCAACCTTCCCTCCCTCGTCTTCCAATCCTACCTGTTATGCAAAAGGTATTGCCGCGTGAGCCTCACAACCTCCAGCTTAAATGAGCCGTGTTATTTTATGTCGTCCTACAGGACAGGATCATTAACATATAAAACGTATAAAATCCAGCGTGCCTGAAATACGCACTCACAGCTCTGGTTGGTGGCGATGTCCGTGATACGCATGGTATTTTTACGGCTCTTATGGCATCTGTTTTCCGCTTTATCTTTGAAGGTCTAGACTTCGACTTACTTAGAATAAGTTCATTGTCACTTTAAAGGTACACTAATCGGCATGCATTAAAAGGAAATTTTGCTGTCTATCCAGTCTGCCGTGTGCCGTGGTTTTCTGGGAGACACTCCTTCCTCCGTTTCTCCTCCCTGGGAGAACTGTGAGTATGCCCAATGCACCTCAGCTCTGACCTAATTGTCTGGACTCACACAAAACACTGAATCATGGTTCACACAACTTGGCCACCTAACTGAGACTTAACAAGACCAGGTTTAACCTGTGAGGGTCCTTGGGGGTCTCTGAGCTTGATGGTTTTCTTGCAGATGTTTTATTACCCAACTAGGGAACATCATCAGTGGTAGAAGGGAGCAGGGTTTGCTCACTGTTTTTATAATAGTAGCTTGCTCTGTAATGTGGATAGGAGTGTTCTTGGTGATTCCTTGATTGGAGTATTGTTTACTGTTTGATTGTTGGTCTAGTATTAAGATAGATAGATAGATAGATAGATAGATAGATAGATAGATAGATAGATAGATAGATAGATAGATAGATAGATAGATAGATATAGTAATTTTGATTGATTGATATGGATAGATAGATAGATAGATGATAAATAGATAGATAGATAGATAGATAGATAGATAGATAGATAGATAGATAGATAGACACATAGATAGATGATAAATAGATAGATAGATAGATAGATAGATAGATAGATAGATAGATAGATAGATAGATAGATAGATAGACAGACACATAGATAGATGATAGATAGATAGATAGATAGATAGATAGATAGATAGATAGATAGATAGATAGATAGATAGGATAGATAGATAGTAATTTTGATTGATTGATATGGGTAGGTAGGTAGGTAGATGGTAGATAGATAGGTAGGTAGGTAGGTAGATAGATAGATAGATAGATAGATAGATAGATAGATAGATAGATAGATAGATAGATAGATAGATAGATAGATGATGGATGGATTATAGAGAGACAGATAGACAGACCAATAGAAGAGACTATTCATAGCTCAAGCTTGAATTGTGTGGTCCTTGTTGATCTCTGAGCTTCACTGTTTTATTGCAGATGTTTCATAACCCAACTAGGTAACATCATCAGTGCTAGAAGTGAGTGGGGTTGGAGAAGGAAGAGGAGGAGGAGGAGGAGGAGGAGGACAACTGTGGGGTTCCTGGTGCCTTCTCAGCCTGGTTATTTTCTTGTAGATGCTTCATTACCCAACTAGGTAACATCATCAGTGCTAGAAGGGAGTGGGGTTTGCTCTCTGTTTATCTACCAGTGGCTTGCCATATCAATGCTGGGTGGACATAACTGAGAAAATTCAGCCTTTCAAATAACAGGGAGGGAGCCACCATGAAAAAGGCCCTTCTTCTTGGTCCTACTGGGCGGACCTCCTTAAGACACAAATACGAGCCAGTTGCCAAGTGTCAAAATACTGATCACATGACCCTGGGGATAGTTATAAGTGTGAAAAAGATCATAAGTGCCGTTGTAACTTGAAAAGGCCACAAAATGAATGGTTGTAATGAATGAGCCCTGGTGGCATAGTGGTTAGAGTGCAGGACTGCAGGCTACTTCTGCTGATTGCCGGCTGCCTGCAATTTGGCAGTTCGAATCTCAGCAAGCTCGAGGTTGACTCAGCCGTCAGTCCTTCCAAGGTGGGTAAAATGAGGACACAGATTGTTGGGGGCAAGAGGCTGACTCTGTAAGCTGCTTAGAGAGGGCTGGAAAGCCATGCATATACAGTAAGTCTAAGTGCTACCGCTATTGTAAGCCGAGGAGTACCGGTTTATCAGAAAAGCTTGGGTTGTAATTTTCCTTTCTCCTGCTTGTCCCTGGGAAATAGTCTGGATGTGTGGTGTTAGCCTTTCTATAGGCTCTGGTACGAAGGTCTGCTTTAGTTGATCCTTGAGGTTTGCCATGAGGAGCTGGTATTTGTTAAGTAAGGGAGGGGGGAGAGAGGAGAGAGAGAGAGAGAGATGAGAGGGAGGGAGGGAGGGAGGGAGGGAGGGAGGGAAGGAAGGAAGGAAGGAAGGAAGGAAGGAAGGAAGGAAGGAAGGAAGGAAGGAAGGAAGGAAGGAAGGAAGGAAGGAAGGAAGGAAGGAAAGAGAGAGGAGAGAAGGGGGATGAAAAAAGGAAAAGAGAGAGAAGGGAAGAGAGAAAGAGGAAGAGGAAGAGCAGAGACAAGGAAGGAAGAGGGAGAGTGAGAAGAGAGAAGAGAGAGAGAGAGAAAGAAGAGACAGAAGGAAGAAAGGAAAGAAAGAGAGAGAAGAGAGAAAGAGAATTGAAAAAAGGAAAAGAGAGAGAAAGAGAGAGCAGAGACAAGGAAGGAAGGGAGGAAGGAAGGGAGAGGAAGAGAGAGAGAAAGAAGAGAAGGAAGGAAGGAAGGAAAGAGAAGAGAGAAAGAGAACTGAAAAAAGGAAAAGAGAGAGCAGAGACAAGGAAGGAAGAGAGAGGGAGAGAGAGAAAGAAGAGAGAGAAGGAAGGAAGGAAAGAAAGCGAGAGGAGAGAAAAAGAGAATGAAAAAAGGAAAAGAGAGAGAAGGGAAGGGAAGAGAGAAAGAAAGAGAAAGAGAGAGTGCAGTGACAAGGAATGAGGGAGGGAGGGAAGGAGGGAGGGAGGGAAGAAAGAGAAAAAAGGAGAGTGCAGGCATTGTAGGATAACCTTGTTAGTCTGATTGCCAACATTCAGACGGGTGGCTTAATAAAACATGCTAGTTCAAAATAGGTGCTATCCCTCTCCTTTTCCCTTTGCACACTCACACCCTCATTTCTTGTCATCGGTGCGAGGCTGGGCGTACAGCATCGGACTTCCTCCAGATTGCCTCTCCTCTCCCTGGAACAGTCTTTTATTTTCCTTCGTTTATTGGTTTGGACTGAACTTCCAGCTCTGGCAGCAAAATATAAGTGGAACCTCAGGACTCAGTATTAAATAAGGTTGGGAGAGGAAAAAAATACTATACCAAGCAGTGGTGAAATTCAAATTTTTTTACTACGGGTTCTGTGGGCGTGGCTTGGTGGGTGTGGTGTGGCTTGGTGGGCGTGGCAGGGGAAGGATACTGCAAAATCCCCGTTCCCTCCCCACTCCTGGGGGAAGGACATTGCAAAATCTCCATTCCCATCCCACTCTGGGGCCAGCCAGAGGTGGCATTTGCCAATTCTCCGAACTACTCAAAATTCCCACTACCGGTTCTCTAGAACCTGTCAGAACCTGCTGGATTTCACCCCTGATCCCAAAGCTAGGAGGAAAAAAGACAGGCAGACAAGGCATAGGAACACAGAAAGAACACAATAAAATTGTAAAAGTAAGGGATAGTATTTCATTCATTCATTCATTCATTCATTCATTGAAAGAAATAAACTCTTGGCATCTTGTATGGAAAACTGACCTACTGATGGAGGGACATAGACCTATTAGATGTGAGTATTTACTCAGGTCAGATGATCTACTCTTTCTGCTCTTTTTCATCATTTTCCTCAATCGGAGGCATTAGGAATGGACAGGCCCAGAAATCTTGGTTGTTTATGAATTTATTTATTTATATCCCGTTTTTATTTTTTTTAGAAATAACTCAAGTCAGTGAAGATATCCAACATGCCTTCCTCCTCCTATTTTCCCCCAGAACAACAACCCTGTGAGGAGGGCTGGGCTGAGAGAGAGATGGATTGGCCCAAGGTCACTCAGGGGGCTTTCTCAGCTAAGGCAGGATTAGAACTCACTCTCTCCTGGTGACTGTCCCAAAGTCACCCAGCTGTCTTCCATGCCTAAAATGGGACTAGAACTCATTGTCACCTAGTAATTGGCACAAAGTCATCCAACTGGCTTCCATCCCTAAGGCAGGACTAGAACTCACAATCTCCTGGTTACTGTCCCAAAGCCACCCAGCTGTCTTCCATGCCTAAAATGGGACTAGAAGTCACTGTCACCTAGTAATTGGCACAAAGTCACCCAGCTGTCTTCCATGCCTAAGGCAGGACTAGAACTCACGATCTCCCGCTGTCTCCCCTGGCGCCTTAACCCCTAGACCAAACCGGCTCTCCAAGAAACTAAGACTGCAAGCCAACCAGAATGTAAGTAAGTTTTTCAAAAAGATATTTCCTTCTTATTCCTCCCTCCTTCATTGCATTTTCAATTTCTGCCTTTAATCTTTTTTTCAGAAGGCCAGCTTTATAGTTTGTACACCGTCGCATTTCTTTTCATTCTGCTCAGCTCTTTTTAGAACAATTACATTTTTCCTGCCTGCTTTACCTTAATTAACGGAGGGCTTTGTGTTTCCTCTGCTGGCCTGTGACCTGATAAAGATTGATTGATTGATTGATTGATTGAACTTTTTTTTTCCCGTGCTTCCTATTGCTTCTCCATTTCCTTTCAGCTCTCAAAGCTCTCCTGCCTTTGACCTTCATCAAGGTCTCCAAGCGAAGATCTCCTTTCCTCTCCTGCTGCTTCATTCGGAGTGGCACACAAAACTTTCTTGTACCTTGCAAAACCCCCTATCCTGAGCCAACCCCCATCCCACCCACCCTGGCCCATTCCCCCCCTCCTTCCAGCACCTGCCAATGTCCCAGATGCCCTTGAGAAGGACCAAGCCACCCTAACCTTGGCTGCCACCAGGTGGAAAAGCGAGAATCCAAGAGATGTCTCGTTCCCAAACTGCCTCTGTGATGGAAACACTTCTTTACGTTTGACATCCTTTGAAAACATGGCTCAATCCGGTTTGGGATGTTGAAGCCAAAACCGGACCCCGGTTCCTGTCCACGGCCGTTGGGACGATAGAGAAGGTTGCCTTTGTTCCTTGTCCTCTTCGAAGCCCGAAGCCGGCTTCGCTGGCTGTCAATGCTCCTTTGTGGTGACTCACACTGAAGAGAGGTGAAGCCAGATTATTTGGACAGCTGGCGGGGAGGAATCAGACGGTGCTCCTGTGCCAGAGCTGAGTCCCGAAGGTGGGAGATCAAAAGAGCAGGGTAGAAATGGCAGCAGGCTGCAAATCCAGACCGTCCGGCCACGTGCTGGAAAGGGCAGGCTGGAAAGCCCAGATGTGCCTGGGGCTTTGGATCAGTGACCTCTCTCACAAGGAGGACAGATGTGAGGTTGATGGTGGCTGAGTTGAAGGAGGACAGACCGTTCCCAGCTCTTAAAACCCTCACTGACTTTTTATGTTACCCAACTGTGTAATGTCATCAGCACTAGGAGGAGGAAGGGGAGAGGAGGTCCTTGGTGCGCTGAGCTTTGTAGTTTTGTAGCAGACATTTTATCAACCAACTAGGTAACATCATCAGTGTTAGAAGAAAGGAGGGGTGGAGAAGAGGAAGGAAGGAAGGAAGGAAGGAAGGAAGGAAGGAAGGAAGGAAGGAAGGAAGGAAGGAAGGAAGGAAGGAAGGAAGGAAGGAGAGGAGAGGAGAGGAGAGGAGAGGAGGAGGAGGTCCTTGGGTGCTCTTGAGTTTGGTGGTTTTCTTATACACAACTAAGTAAATGTTCATAGAGATTCTCTATCATCCAGGTCCTGGTTGTCCCAAAGGTGCTTTTTCAAGAGGCCAGTGGACTTTCTCAATTTTTTCTTTGAAGACATTTCGCGTCACATCCAAGAAGCTGAAGACGTGAAAGAGAAAGAAAGAGAAAGACAAAGAAAGATGAGAAGCGTCTTCAAACAAAAACCAGAAAGTCCAGTTTTTGCTTCTTGAAAAATGCATCTTTGGGAAAAACAACTAGGCAACATCATGAGTGCTAGCATGGATGATGTTACTTTGTTGGGCCATGAAACGCCTGCCAGGAAACAAACAAGCTCAGAGAGCACCGACGGCCCCACGCTTCATCGCTGAGCCACAAATAGGTTCTTCTCTTCAACTCACCATCTCCTAGTGCTCGGCCCAAAGTCAGCCAGATGGCTTTGTTGTAAGACGAGGATTACCTATAAACAGTGTCACCTTTTCCTGCAAGAACTGCCGTTTCGGAAGGCCCGCCGAGGTCACCCGGATCCCTTCTGCCTTTGTTTAAAACAAGCGAGACACGGGTTAACTTGCTCTATTGAAGCTTGTTTTATTATTCTCCAGGCGAGGTCTGGGGTGAGCCGAGCTGATTGGGGTCATTCTCTCATGAAAGCCGCAGGTGAGAAGGATTGTGGTTACCGTTGCAACAAAACACATTATCTTTGGTTTTGCAACCAATTAGCTTGTAAAGATGACAGAATCGGCTTTTCTTCGAGGCCAAACATTTGATCCCTTCTTTTAGAGCGGTTGCCATCGGGATGGGCTCCTTCCCCGAGGCCCGGCTTGGCTGCCCGTTGAGTTTTTTTCAGCAATTGAAGAATCTCAGTGAAGGTCGGTTGTGTCGTATTCCGAGGACGTTTTCCACCAGGCCCAAACAACAGGAGAGAGATTGTCTTTCTCCCGCTTAATCTAGAAGTGGCTAAATCCTGCTTTCGAACGCTTCCCCCCGAGGAACGGATCTGCCTGTAATATCAAAGTGAAGCCATTTTGCGCCGTTTCCCAGATTCTCCATCCCTCCCACCAGACCTTCACCCGCCTCAAAAGAGCCTCCGGGTTTTGCAAACTCATTCGGGGTCAGTTTGAAAATTTGGTTCCAATTTCTCGGGCAAGATTTTGACCTGATTTTACAAACTTACAACCATTCGTTTATTGACCTGCAAAGGCAGAATCTTGGAACCTGCCTGAGACGTTCCCCGGCCTTGTTGATTTAAGTTTCATCAAGGTGGAAACTCATTGGACAAAGACTAGATCACATGAAGTGTTGCTACCACTTTATAAGGCCTTGGTAAGGCCACACTTGGAATCCTGCATCCAGTTTTGGTCGCCATGATGTAAAAAAAAGATGTGGAGACTCTAGAAAGAGTGCAGAGAAGAGCAACCAAGAGGATTAGGGGACTGGAGGATAAAACATATGAAGAACGGTTGCAGGAACTGGGCATGTCTAGTTTAATGAAGAGAAGGACCAGGGGAGACAGGATAGCAGTCTTCCAATATCTCAGGGGCTGCCCCAAAGAAGAGGGAGTCAAGCTATTCTCCAAAGCCCCTGAGGGCAGGACAAGAAGCAATGGGGGGAAACTTACCAAGGAGAGAAGCAACCTGGGATTAAGGAGAAACTTCCTGACAGTGAGAACAATTAACCACTAGACCAGCTTGCCTTCAGAAGTTGTGGGTTTGTAATTTGTCTGAAATAAAATAGAATAGAGCTGGAAGGGACCTTGGAGGTCTTCTAGTCGTCTCAGGCAGGAGAACCTCTACCATTTCAGACACGTGACTGTCCAGTCTCCTCTTAAAAACTTCCAGTGATGGAGGCACACACAACTTCTGAAGGCAAGCCGTTCTAGTAGTTAATTGTTCTCAGTGTCAGGAAGTTTCTCCTTAATTCCAAGTTGCTTCTCTCCTTGGTAAGTTTCCATCCATCATTTCTTGTCCTGTCTTCTGGTGCTCTGAAGAATAATTTGACCCCCTCCTCTTTGTGGCAGCCCCTCCAATATTGGAAGACTGCTATCCTGTCATCTCTAATTTTCTCTAGACTAGCCAAACCCAAATCCTGCAGCCATTCTTCTTCCTGCCTGAGCAGGGGGCTGGACTAGAAGACCTCCAAGGTCCCTTCCAACTCTGTAATTCTCTATTCACTGAATGCTTTGAAAACTTCTATCCATCCTTCTCTCTGTTCTCAAATAATGAGATAAGCTACTCTGTGATTCACCCATCTTCTCTCGACTCCTTGGATCTTCCTGGCCTTCCTTTTGCAGCCTGCTGGCTGCCTGTCACGACACCCCACTCGCAGCCCTACAAATATTAACCCCACCTGGAGCCATCATTCAACAGGTTCAGGACCAACAAATCAATCAGTAGAAGCTGAAACCATGAATTAGAAACAGGCTTTGTTTGAACCAGATGTTGACAATTTGCATTCCTTCTCGGGTTTTTGAACTGCCAACTTGGTCTTGCGTTTTCCTTCTCATCCATCCATTCTTGTCTCTTCACCAAATATTTCTTCCTCCTGGATCCCATTTATTCAGAAGGATACTCCCACCCCAATGTTTTCCCCAGAACTTCCATCATTTCTTTTCACCCTTGCTATCAATTCCTATTTTTCATAAGCCCCAGAAACAACTTTACTATCAAAAAAGGTTGTATTTATTGTAGCTCTTTCCGTCGTGTGTAAACTGACCCCTTCACTTCCCTGCGTGCATTCAACAGCTCCTCTACACAAGATCAGGCCGTCCCCACTCAGACCGAATATATTCCTCTCCTTTCTCTTAATTTCATAGGCATGCTCATTAACAGTTCAATCGTTCATTCGTTTTGTTTATTTATTAAATTTGCAATGGATGGAAACTCATCAAGGAGAGAAGCAACCTAGAACTGAGACGTTTCTTGAGTTAGAACAATTAACCAGTGGAACAGCTTGCCTCCAGAAGTTGTGGGAGCTCCATCACTGGAGGCCTTCAAGAAGAGAAGAGACAGCCATGTGTCCAGAATTGTACAGGGTCTACTGCTTAAGCAGGGGGTTGGGCTAGAAGACCTCTAAGGACCCTTCCAACTATGTTGTTCTGTTATTCTGTTCAGTGATACAATGAATTTTGTCCCAAAGAGGTTTTTTCCAAGAGGCAACTGGACTTTCTGGTTTTTCTTTGAAGTCATTTCGCTTCTCACCCAAGAAGCTTCTTCAATTCATCTTTGCCATCTCATCCAGAATCTACATTGCACTTCATACCCAACCATCTAGAAGTTACATGCCTTTTACTAACAATGGATGTTCTGAACGTGATATTCCTTCCTCCCATTTTTCCCAGCCCAATAAAACTGGGATATTGGTGAGGTCAAGAGAGCGTAAAGGGTCCAAATGTATCAAACGAGCTTCCATAATTAAGGTCAACACCTTAGCTACGTTGACAAATGTGCAGATAATGGGGTTTTAAAATATTAAGGCGAACGGATGATATCACGGTAACCTGAGGTTCGGCAGCCCAATTCATACCTAGGAATTCAATCTCAAGGGCAACATTTCAAATAGAGAGACGTCAACCAGGGAGAAAATGAGGAAAGACGCTAGACATTTGGTAAAAAAATGAAGTATTCCCTTCAATGAATGTTGTCTCTTGATGATTGCATCCATACAGTGTCCTTGGTTATTTAATAGGAGCGGCTTGCCTTCTTCTGAATTTTATTTCCTCCATTGGAACCAGGTGGGCCCTTAACAAAGTACGGATGATCCTCAACTTACAACCACAATTTCTGTTACTAAGTGAGACAGTTGTTAAGTGGGTGTCCTCCTGGATACACGGCTGTCTTTAGAAGAGCATATGACGGCTGTGGCCATGGGGGCTTTCTATCAGGTTCGCCTAATCAACCAGTTGCATCCCTTTCTGGACTGGGACACCTTGCGCACGGTCACTCATGCCCTCGTCACTTCCCGTCTGGACTACTGTAACGCTCTCTACATGGGGCCCCCCTTGAAGGGCACTCGGAGGCTCCAACTGGTCCAGAATGTGGCCGCGCAGGTGATTATGTGGGCGACTCAACGCACCCATGTGACACCTCTCCTGCGTGAGCTGCACTGGCTCCTGGTGGTCTTCCGGATGTGAATCAAGGTGTTGGTCACCACCTTTAAAGCGCTCCATGGCTTAGGACCTGGGTATCTACGAGATTGCCTTCTGCCACTAATAGCCTCCCACCGGCCAGTACAGTCTCACCGAGAGGGACTCCTCAGGGTGCCGTTGGTCAAATTATGTCAACTGGTGACCCCCAGGGGGAGGGTAATTAGTCTCTGAGATGAGCAAGAGTCAACACTAAGTGTTGCCAGATGCATAGAGTGTGAGAGAGGGAAAGTGTGTCTCCTCTGAGCCATTACTCCAGGTGGTTTCATGGACGTAGCTATGGAGCGGTCTTCCCAACACAGTGGAAATGAGTTCCTGAAGTGAGTAAGGAAGGGGATCTTGATGGAAAGACCAGGAACATTATCTGGGTAAAGGAGACTGAGACATTTTGAAGTCCTGAGAAATGAGAAGAAGCTCAGACGAGATGCCTCCCTGATTCACAGGAGTAAAAGTGGGGGGGAGAGGTAGAGGGGAGCGCAATTAGCCTTGGAAGATCCTGTTATCATAGCTTATCTCAATCAAGTGTAACTTCTGCTCTTCGTCTCCAGGGGAGAAGTCTGGTCTGATCTACTTAGTGGGTAGACCCTTTCTTTCTTTCTTTCTTTCTTTCTTTCTTTCTTTCTTTCTTTCTTTCTTTCTTTCTTTCTTTCTTTCTTTCTTTCTTTCTTTCTTCACTTCCACATTTTCTCCCTTCCTTTTTCCTTTTCTTCCTTTTTCCTTCTTTCTTTTCCTTTTTTCCTTTTTCCCTTCCATCCTTCCACCTTTTATTCTTTCCTTCCTTTTTTCTTCCCTTTCTTCCTTCTCTCTGTCATTCCTTCCTTCTCGTTCTCCTTTCTTTTTTCTTTTTTACTTCCAACTTTTTTCCTTCTTTTTTTCTCCCCCCCTTTCCTTCTTTCCTCCCTTTCTTTCTTTTCTTTCACCCACCTTATCTTCCTTCTTTCTTCCCTTCCATCCTTCCTCCTTTCTTCTTCCTTTTCTTTCTTCCATCCTTCCTTCCCTGCCTTCCCTGCCTTTTTATTCTTCTTCTGTTTCTTCCTTTTCTCTTTCCTTCCTTCCTTCCCTTCCTCCTTTCTTCATTTTCCTTCCTCTTTCCTTTTCTTTGTCTTTCCTTCCTTCCCTCTCTTCTTTGACCTTTTTAACAATGACATTCCCCAGCTCTGGCGCAGCTCCTCTGAAGAATTCAAGCCTCCTACAACACCTACCACTACTCACTACTACACCACTACTCACCAAAGTCCAAAGTGGCTGGAGTTGTTGGGGAAGAGTGCCAGGGGACCAGTGGCAGGAGGAGGGGAGCACTGTCAGAGATGCAGCCAAGTCTGAATGCCCGTATTGGGAGGGGGGGTCAGCTATAGGGGTGGATGGGATGAAGTGGGCAGTTTAAGGCAGGTGTGTTCAATTGTCCCATTCAGCACCCAGGGAGCCACAGATTCCTTCTTCCAACTGGACTGGGGTAGAAGTGAGGAAAGTCACCCCTCCTACAAAAAATGCAATATATTGAGAAATATTTAAAAAGGCAGGATAAAATATTTCCCCTAAAAGAGAAATAAAAAAATCTTAAGGGAGACAGAAACTCAAGAGCCCCAGCTCCCTTCCCCCAGCAGATATTTGGTGCCCATTGAGAAGGACTGGGACAGCCTATCTACAAGACAAAAGACCTTCATCTCCTGGGTGATGGGATTAAAACATGACCCCTCAGGACATAATAGGATTATCTAGCAGCAGGGCTCACTGCATTGCAAAATCTCCTAAGGATATTGCATCAGAGTCCAAACTTCAACCAAACTTATCTCAGACAAACATGACCGCACATGGCCCCACGGGAGTCAGACAACAGCCAATAGAATACATGTTCTTGCACAGGAACAGGAAGCTCAAGTTCAAAGCCCAAAAGAAGGTATAAACGCTTCTCACCCTCAACTTCATGTGTTCAGCTGCACCAGAGAACCATGTGCTTGGTGGTTGTGTTCACCATTAAACCATCTATTCAATCAGCCTCCATGTTTCCAGTGTCTTTCTCCTCACTTGGAACTGAACCAGGTGGATATTTCTTCCAACAGGAGCTCAAACTTCCTTCTCCAAACTGCAGGGATGTGACTGGCTAAGAAGCTCAAGCAAGGTTCTCAACCTGGCCTCTTGCCTATTCAGCAGTTGCCATAAATTGCTTTCCCAATTGCGCTGAAGTGTACCTGCTGTAATATTAAAAGGTGATGAAGGTTTTATGAAGTCGAGCCAACAGCTATGAATGTCAATGACGGCCATCATTTTCCCACAAGGCTTTCAATGCTCACTCATGCCTGAGAATTCCCGTGAATTTCCCCCAGCCAATCTTCCATTTGGAGAGGAAAAACAGCTGTAAGCCTCACCTCTAGAATGGCCAAGTTAGCCGAGGAAACTGCCATATATATATATACAAGCTCAGACTCCAGCCTGCCTCAAACTGACACGTTTCTTTCACACACACACAAACACACTTGTATAATCTCCAATTATCTTTATTCCAAAGATGTTTTTTGTTTTCAAGAGGCAACTGGACTTTTTTTCTTTCATATATACTGTATTTTCCTGCATATAAGACTACTTTCTAACACACAAAAATCTTCTCAAAAGTCGGGGGTCGTCTTATATGCCGGGTCTCATTCTCCTGTAACCAGGCAGACCAGCCCATAAGGCTCTGATGAGCCTTAAATGGCTCTGAAGAGGGTCATCTTATACGCCCAGTCGTCTTATACACCGGAAAATATGGTATATATTATTTTTTATTATACATTTTCCTTTATTCTACATCACGTTTCCAACGACCGTGTACAATTTGTATCAAGTCTCTTTTAAATATACATAGCAGTGGTGAAATCCGAATTTTTTTTACTACCGGTTCTGTGGGCGTGGCTTGGTGGGTGTGGCAGGGGAAGGATACCTCAGGACTCGGTGTTAAATAAGGTTGGGAGAATGAGACCGGGGAGGAAAAAATTACTATCCCAAGCAGTGGTGAAATTCAATTTTTTTTACTACCGGTTCTGTGCAGGGGTGAAATGTAAAATGTGTTACTACCGGTTCTGTGGGCGTGGCTTGGTGGGGGTGGGGGCGGGGGGTAATGTGACTGGGTGGGCGTGGCCAACTTTTTTTTTTAAACCTTTCAAAGCATTTTTTCTAATGCTTTGAAAAGCCTCTGGCAATCAGGGAACTCAGCTGGGATCATCAGAGACTTTTCAAAGCATTTTTTTACCGCCTCTCCGGCCAAGAGGTTGCAGAAAAAAAATTCTTTGAAAAGCCTCTGAGGATGCCAGCTGAGTCGTGCGGTCATCAGAGGCTTTTTTTTTTACTTTTAAAAGTATTTTTTCATCAGAAGAGGTTGTAGAAAAAAATGCTTTTAAAAGTAAAAAAAAAGCCTCTGATGATCGCGCGACTCAGCTGAGCATGGTGGGGGTGAGGCACGCAGAGATTTTTGCTACCGGTTCTCCGAACCACCCACTGCCATCGCTACCGGATCGGGCGATCTGGTCCGAACCGGGAACATTTCACCCCTAGTTCTGTGTGCATGGCTTGGTGAGTGTGGTGTGGCTTGGTGGGCATGGCTTGGTGGGCGTGGCAGGGGAAGGATACTGCGAAATCCCCATTCCCACCCCACTCTGGGGTCAGCCAGAGGTGGTATTTGCCAGTTCTCCAAACTACTCAAAATTCCCGCTACCAGTTCTCCAGAACCTGCTGGATTTCACTCCTGATACATAATATTATACACCCTGATTATAACCATTGTTATCATATTTATACAATGTAGTCACTTTTAAATATATATAATCTTGTACGTCCTAGTTATAACCGTTATTCTCATAGTTACACCATAACACTCTATAGACTTTAGTCTATAGTCAAGTACAGTCCAATGGTAATGTTACTTATAGTATATATGCTTATATATGTCTATATATATGTATTTATTTCTATTTTGTTAATCTTCTTTCGTTAAGTTACTAATCTCTGCACCTGTTATTTAACCATTTGTACAATAAGTCCCAGGCAACTGGACTTTCTTGATTCTTTGTTGTTCTTGTTTTTGTTTTTGTTTGAAGATATTTTGCTTCTCATCCAAGAAGTTTCTTCAACTCTGACTGGATGGTAGGGAATGGAAGGACTGTCTTTAGTTGAGTTGATAGAGAATTGTGAGATTTTAATGACCAATGCATCTTGAATTCTAGGGTTGGAAGGGGACCTCAGAGGTCTTCTAGTCCAACCGTTCCTCAAAGGAGGAGACCTTCTACCATCCTGGTCAAGTAATTGTCCAGTCTTGTCTTGAAAGCATCCAGGGATGGAGCACCCACAATTCCATGAAACAAGCTAGCCCACTGATTAATTGTTCTCACTGTCAGGAAATTCCTCCTTATTTCCAGGTTGAATCTTTCCTTGATCAGTTTCCATCCATTATTCCTTGTCTGGCCTTTGGGTGATTTGGAGAATAGCTTGACTCCCTCCTCTCTGTGGCAGCCCCTCAAATATTGGAAGATGCTCTCCTGTCTCCCCTGGTCCTTCTCTTCACTAGACTAGCCATGCCCAGTTCCTGCAACCGTTCATCGTATGTTTTTGCTCCTGTCCCTTCATCATCCTGATTGCTCTTCTCTGCACTTTTTCTAGAGTCTCAACATCTTTTTTACATCGTGGCGACCAAAACTGGATGCAATATTTCAAGTGTGGCCTTACCAAGGCCTTATAAAGTGGCATTAACACTTCATGTGATCTTGATTCTATCCCTCTGTTGATGAAAGCAAGGATTGGGTTGGCCTTTTTGGCAACTGCTGCACACATCTGGCTTATATTTAAGTCGTGGTCTACTAGGATAGAGGTCCCCAACCTTTCTGGCATCAGGGACCAATTTCAGAAGGAAAATTGTCTTCCATGGATGGGAGGCAGGATGGTTTTGTTTGCAATTTAGATCCTGTACAAGCACAGATGAAGTTTTACTCACTCACCCATTGCTTGGGTGGTCCTAACAGGCTGTGGACCAATACCAGTCCACAGCCCAGGGACCCCTGAACTAGCACACCTGTCAGTTACTATTGTTGAGCCAGCATTTGGTATAGTAGAATAGAATAGAATAGGAATAGAATAGAATAGAATAGAATAGAATAGAATAGAATAGAATAGAATAGAATAGAATAGAATAGAATAGAATAGAATAGAATAGAATAGAATAGAATAGAATAGAATAACACAGTTGGAAGGGACCCTGGAGGTCTTCTAGTCCAACCCCCTGCTTAGGTTGGAAACCCTATACCATTTCTGGCAAATGGTTATCCAATCTCTTCTTGGATAACCTCCAGTGATGAAGCATCCACAATTTCTGAAGGCAGAAGTTCCATTGGTTATTGTTCCAATGTTAGGAAGTTTCTCCTTAATTCCAGGTTCCTTCTCTCTTTGATTAGTTTCCGTCTGTTCCCTCTTCTCCTGCCTTCTGGTGCTTTGGAGAATAGCTTGACTCCCTCTTCTTTATGGCAGCCCCTGAGATATTGGAAGGCTGCTATCCTGTCTCCCCTAGTCCTTCTTTTCATAAAACTAGCCATGCCCAGTTCCTGCAACCATTCACCATATGTTTTAGCCTCCAGCCCCCTAATCCTCTTCTTTGCAGTCTTTCGAGAGTCTCAACTCTGGTATAGAGAGTGCTGGATTGGAGTATTCTGGTTTATTTAAGGGCTGGGTATTCCACACAAACCCAGATAGACGTTTATGATCAAACAAGGTTCACGTGAGACAGGAAATTCTTGTCTAAATGATATTTTTCCCCCTCTCTAATTTGCCTCAGCGTTACTTTCTTAGCTCAACTCTGGAGGGAACTGCTAATTTTGAGCCAAAGGTTGTGCCAGGGTCTCCGAGTTCGTTAAGACTCCTTGTAAATCAATTATTTAATGAGTGGTTACGGTGCACTCAAATATATCAAGGGCATTTCCCAGGTGAGGCTGTGTTTAAAGAGGAAGTCTTTGTTTTTGTTAATGGATGAGGACTTTATGAGTATTATGCGATCCAAAATACATGCACGCATATGCAAGTATGCAAACACAGAGAGAGAGACACGCACACAAGTACACAAACAGAGACACACACACACACACCCTCTGTTCCAGTTCTGCTGCAAATAATGAATTAAAATATATTCTTTCCAAAGGTTACTTGCAACCCTGCAATTATTCCATGGTGGAGGAGCATTATTAAAGATTGGCTTCAGTTTTTATTTAAAAATAATAATAATTCCAAGCTGGAATTATTATTTTTTCTATAAAAGGAGGAAGCCGGGAGGGGAGAAGGAAGCTGATTCTTTAATACAGTTTTCATTTCTAGTCTTTATGACTGCCAACCATTTAGACTGTTAACGGAATGGAGCACAATGTAAAACACGAAATGAGCAGGCATTAAAAAAAAAAAAACCTCCTCAAGAGGAGCAATTTGATCTTAGAGAGTTGAGATTTATAAAGAAAACCTTTCAGCTAGCTCTTAGCCACTAACAGAATGATAATTGAATTACTAGCGAAAGGACAATTCAGAAGGCAATCAGATCACAATCCTACCTCCTTACGGATCTGGGAGTAAATCGCATTAAATACAGTGGTAGGATTCCATTTTTTTTACTACCGGTTCTGTGGGCGTGGCTTGGTGGGCGTGGCATGGCTTGGTGGGCATGGCAGAAGAAGGATACTGTAAAATCTCCATTCCCTCCCCACTCCAGGGGAAGGATACTGCAAAATCCCCATTTTCACCCAATCAGCTGTGACTCGGGAGGCGGAGAATAGATGGGGGCGGGGCCAGCCAGAGGTGGTATTTACCGCTTCTCTGAACTACTCAAAATTTCCGCTACCGGTTTTCCAGAACTGGTCAGAACCTGCTGAAACCCACCTCTGACTAAATGCACCGGTGCTTCCTTCTATTTAGACACGACAATGTGCAGTTATTCGTTTAGTGACCATTTTAAGTTACGACAGCACTGAAGACGTGACTTACGACCATTTTCACGCTTACGACCATTGCCGCATTCCCTGTGGTCGTGTGATCAAATTTCAGACATTTGACAACTGTCGTATTTATGATGGTTGGAGTGTTCCAGGGTCAGATGATCCCTTTTTGTGACCTTCTGGCAAGCAAAGTCCATGGAGGGGAGGAGGAAGCCGGATTCATTTTACAGCTGTGTTACTCACCGAACAATCAATAAATCAATCAGAATAGAGCTGAAATGGACCTTGGAGGCTTTCTAGGCCAACTCCCCACTCAAACAGGAGACCCTAGACCATTTCAGACAAGTGGCTGTCCAGTCTCTTCTTAAAAACCTCCATTGATAGAGCACCCACAACTTCTGGTGGCAAACAGTTCCGCTGGTTAATTGTCCTCACTGTTGGGATGTTTCTCCTCAATTCCAGGTTGCTTCTCCATCAGTGAAGGTTTTTAAGAAGAGACTAGACAGCCACTTATCTGAAATAGTATAGGTCAGTGATGGCTAACCTTTTTGTTGCCAAAAGTGGGAGGAGTGTGTGGGGGGTCACGCTTGTGCATGCCCACACCCGTAATTCAGTGCGCCCCACCCCCCTGTGCATGCCCACACGACCCCACTGAGCTCCCCCTGCTTTTGGCATGTGATGACACAGTGGGCACATAGGCCCATTTTTCACCCTCCCCAGGCTCCAGAGGCTTTCTTGGAGCCTAAGGAGGGCGAAAACGGCCTTCCTCGCCTCCCCGGAGGCCCTCTGGAGGCTTGAAACAGTCTGTTTGCTGATTTCTGGTGGGACCTAGGAAGCCTCTGGAGCCTCGGGAGAGTGAAAAACAGGTCTTCCCTCCGCCAGAGGCCCTCCAGAGGCTGGAAACAGCCTGTTTCCCAACTTCCGGTGGGCCCGGAAGGCCCGATAATCAGCTAGCTGGCGTGTGCACGCATGCCGGAGCTGAACTAGGGCAACACTACCGTGCCCACCGATATGGCTCCGGGTGCCACCTGTGGCACGCGTGCCATAGGTTCGCCATCACGGGTATAGGTTCTCCTCCGTGAGACCCTATGAGACCAGGTGGCTGGACTAGAAGACCTCCAAGGCCCCCTCCAAATTCTCTTCTCTTCTCTTCTCTTCTCTTCTCTTCTCTTCTCTTCTCTTCTCTTCTCTTCTCTTCTCTTCTATTCTATTCTATTCTATTCTTCATTCCAATATTCTATTGTATTCTATTCCATCCCATCCCATCCTATCCCATCCCATCCCATCCTACTCTACTCTACTCTACTCTACTCTACTCTACTCTACTCCACTCCACTCCACTCCACCCCACCCCATCCCATCCTACTCTACTGTACTCCACTCCACTCCACTCCACTCCACTCCACCTTATCCTATCCTATCCTATCCTATCCTATCCTATCCTATCCTATCCTATCCTATCCTATCCTATCCTATCCTATCCTATCATCCTATCCTATCCTTTTCAGACCTCAAAAGTCTTTTCCAGCCTTATTTTTCTATGTCCTGTGTTCTAATCTATCCTTCCCATCTGTCCGTTGAAATACCCTGTCCTCTAAAACTTGCAATTATAAATACCTATCTTGATGGCCGTCTTCTAGTATTTGTGGGTCTGCCACAGAGAAGAGGGGATCAACCAAAACACTTGAAGGCAGGGCAAGAAATAACAGAGGGAGGCTTAATCAAGGAGAGATCCAAACCAGAACTAAGGAGAACTTTCCTGACAGTGAGAACAATGAAACCGGCCTCCAGACATTGTCGATGCTACACCCCTGGAGGTTTTCAAGAACAGATCGGACAACCATTTGTCCAGTGGTGTGATTCAACCAGGTTGCACCACTTCGGCCGAAGCGGTAGTTAAATTCCTGGCTGTCCCCAACCCTCCCCTCCCTGCCCCTTCCTCACAGGCTCCATTTTGGCTCCCAGGTAAGTGCAGGGAGGCCTACTATGACCAAAACGGGGCATGGGGGGGTGCAGTGCCCCCCCCACGGCCTGTTTCTGCTCCTAGTGAGGTGCAGAAGGCCGAGTGCTGCGTGCCACACCCCCTGGCTACCCCCCCATGGCCACGCCCACCCAGACAGTCATTAAGGCAGAGAACCGGTTGTTAAATTATTTTACTCCCTCCACTGCATTTGTCTGAAACGATAGAGGGTCTTGGACTAGAAAATCTCCAAGGTCCCTTCCAACTCTGTTTTTCTGTCAATTAATCAATCGAATAGTTTGCATCCAGAAGTTGTGGGCGCTCTATCCCTGGAGGTTTTCAAGAAAAAAACTGGGTAGCCATTTATCCAGAGTGTCAGTGGTGGGTTGCTCCCGGTTTGCAAGAGCCGGTAGTAAAAATTTGTAGCAGGTCGGAGAAGCGGTAATAACACCGCCCACCTCATCAGAGGCTTTTTTTTTTTTTACTTTTAAAAGCATTTTTTCTACAACCTCTTCGGCCAAAAAAATGCTTTAAAATTTTTTTTTTTAAAAAAAAAAGCCTCTGGCGATCCCAGCTGAGTTGCCTGATCGTCAGAGGCTTCTAAAAGCATTTTTTTTTCTGCAACCTCTTAAGGTTGTAGAAAAAATGCTTTTAAGAGTTAAAAAAAGGGGGGGCATGCCCACCCACTCACACTACCCCCACCACCAAGCCACGCCCACAAAATAAGCCACGCCCACAGAACCCATAGTAAAAAAATTGAGAACCCAGCCCGGCAGAATGTTATAGGGTCTTCTGCTTGGGCAGGAAGTTGGACTTGAAGATCTCCAAGGTCTCTCCCAACTTTATTATTCTATCTTCTGTGTCCATGATGGCGAACCTATGGCATGGGTACCAAAGGTGGCACGCAGAGCCATATCTGTGGGCACAGAAGCGTTGCCCTACTCAGCTCCAGCATGCATATGCGTGCCGGCCAGCTAATTTTCAGGTTTTCCGGGCCCACCTGAAGTCAGGAAATGGGCTGTTTCCGGCCTCTGGAGGGCCTCCCGGGGGGGGGCGGGGAAGGAAGGCTGTTTTCACCCTCCCCAGGCTCCAAGAAAGCCTCTGGAGCCTGGGGAGGGTGGAAAACAGCCCTATTGGGCCTACTGTGCCATTGCATGCCAAAATTGGGGGTAGTCCAGATAGGGTCACACTCACACACGTGCAGGGGGTGGGGCACATTGAATTATGGATATGGGCACATGCATGCACGACACACACACACACCCGCATGATCCCCACTTTTGGCACACAACAGCAAAAAGATTAGCCATCACTGTTCTATGTTCTAATCGATATGTCCCTTGTGCTTTTCCAAACTTTCTAACACTTGCAATTATCAATGCACATCTGGGAAAAAAGAACGGTGTCTTTGATTAGCAGGTATATTGGAAGAAGGGGTTAAATCTTTCGCATATGTTCCTTTTGTAAAAGAAATTGCTATGGACTGGAGATGCGGATGAAAGGCTTGCTCGAATGAACACAAGCCAGATCAGCTGGGAAAAGAGGCACCCAACCTTCCCCGGGCTCTGATCTTCTGCCAGGAAAACTTCCCGCAGGAAACCGCATGATGTTATATTTTGGCCCAGCGTGTTCTTCTCCTGATGCTGCCTTGTGGTCTCCAAAACTCCTTTTATCCAAGCCAGCAAAATAAGTCTCTACGCTGAAGCAGTGGGCTTATTAAATTGCTCTCTAATATCCCATTATTTCACATTTCCCCATTTCGCATGGAGATGTCAGGACACCAGGGACGAGGAAATGTCAAAAAACCCAGATTGGTGAGCAATTCCAAGTTGGGCTTGATTTTTTTTTTCTTTGAGCTTCTCAGAGCTCAAAAGCTCTTTTGAGGTCCATCTCTCTCTGGAGAACATGCTTCACTTCTGGCCCACACATCCAAGAATGCTGTTTCTGGCCATCTTCTTCCCAAGGTGGCCTCTCCATTGTTTGCATTGAATAAGGCAGGACAACGGCTGTAATTTCAGCTTCATGAGACATCTGGTAGGAGATCTGCAGGCGGGGGGGGGGATTCTCTCTGGAGCTTTCTTCCGTTGTACAAAAATGCACAAAAATGTCATGTTGGAGGACTTTAAGCACTCCAGCTGAGAAGGATCTTCTTCTCAAGCTGCGTCTTTGTAAAGAAGAAAGAGAGTCCTTTGGAACTGGCTAACCCTGTAGATGTTTATATGCAGGACAATGCAGGGAGACACGTGCAGATCTATACATTGGGGAAACAAAACAGACACTTCACAAACGTATGGCGCAACATAGGAGAACAAACCCCTCAAGGCTAGATTAAGAAGTCTATTTGCATTTCAAAGACAACGGACACTCTTCTGAAGACAGCAAAGTCCACATTTTGGACAGAAAGAGAGGGTCAAAGATGTCCAAACTGAACAGACCTCTCTCAACAGAGGGGGAGGGATACAACATCGTCTATCGCCTGTCTAAAATACAGTCCCTTCAGCAGTTCCAAAAAGGCTTCACACCCATTTGCACCACTCAGGTGACCCTAAGGACACAGATAAAGTGGCCTCCAAGTGGCCTCAATGATCCTCTAAAAGGATGCCAATGACCAGTTGTCTACAAGGAATATAAATCCTTCCATTCCCCACCCCCCAGTCAGAGCTGAAGAAGCTTCTTGGATGAGAAGCAAAATGTCTTCCAAAAAACCCCCAAGAAAGTCCAGTTGCCTCTTGGAAAAATCTCCTCTGGGACAAACTCTGTAGAGTCATCACATTTATTTTCAGGAACTGCATGCCGTTTTCTCCTCTTCCTTTAACGCCATGTCAGTTGTGGAGAGGAACGTCTGCACAACCGTTGAGCGAAGGACATACAACAGCAACAGGGAAATAAAAATAGAAGCACCCCTGCCTGGCAGATAGGAGGGGATGATAGAATGCAACTTTGGAAAGAAGAAGGGGCTTCTGCTGCGAAGAGTTGCGATGTGGGATGTTTTCATCTAGTGTATCAATCAGCCAGCCATGCTCTTTTGTGGCCTATTCCATTCCATGATTCTTTCCACCCACCAGGCCAAATTCAGGGCATGAGGGCTTCTGTGCCTGCTTGGCGCTTGGCAGCTGAACAACCTAACAAGGGATGTGCTTGTGATTCACACTGTGACTCACTTAGGGTTAGACATTGTGACAGTCCAGGAAGTTGGGTTAGTTGAGCACGATTTTAACCATGGAGAGGCATTATTTGCAACTTTCCTCCTCGTGGTTCGGTCTTCTCCTACTAAAACTCCACCTGCCAGTCTGCCTGCTGCCTGACTACCTACCTACCTATCTATCATCTATTTATCTATTTTATCTATCTATCTATCTATCTATCTATCTATCTATCTATCTATCTATCTATCTATCTATCTATATCTATCTATCTATCTATCTATCTATCTATCTATCATCTACATCTATCTATATATCATCTATCTATCATCTACATCTATCTATATATCATCTATCTATCCACCCATCTATTTATCATCTGTCAGTCTGTTTGTCTATCATCTATCCATCTATCCATCTTTCTATCTATCGTCTATATTGATCATCTATTTATCTATCTATCTATCTATCTATCTATCTATCTATCTATCTATCTATCTATCTATCTACCTATCTATCATCTACATCTATCTATATATCATCTATCTATGCATCCATCCATCTATTATCATCTGTCAGCCTGTTTGTCTATCTATCATCTATCCATCTATCCATCTTTCTATTTGTCTATATTGATCATCTATCTATCTATCTATCTATTTTATCTATCTATCTATCTATCTATCTATCTATCTATCTATCTATCTATCTATCTATCTATCTATCTATCTATCTATCATCTACATCTATCTATATATCATCTATCTATCATCTACATCTATCTATATATCATCTATCTATCCACCCATCTATTTATCATCTGTCAGTCTGTTTGTCTATCATCTATCCATCTATCCATCTTTCTATCTATCGTCTATATTGATCATCTATTTATCTATCTATCTATCTATTTATCTATCTATCTATCTATCTATCTACCTATCTATCATCTACATCTATCTATATATCATCTATCTATGCATCCATCCATCTATTATCATCTGTCAGCCTGTTTGTCTATCTATCATCTATCCATCTATCCATCTTTCTATTTGTCTATATTGATCATCTATCTATCTATCTATCTATCTATCTATCTATCTATCTATCTATCTATCATCTACATCTATCTATATATCATCTATCTATGCATCCATCCATCTATCATCTGTCAGTCTGTTGTCTATCTATCATCTATCCATCTATCCATCTTTCTAGCTATCGTCTATATTGATTATCTATCTATCTATCTATCTATCTATCTATCTATCTATCTATCTATCTATCTATCTATCTATCTATCTATCTATCTATATCTCTTTGTGGTATTGAGGTGCTTTCTTGAAATGTATCCAAGAACTCTTGCATCAACACTGATGGGCGAGCCACTAGAATATAATTTGAGAGGGGAAAAAAACCTCCTAGCACTGATGATGTTCCCTAGTTGGGTCATGAAATGTCTGCAAATGTCTGAATTGGGTCTGCAACCCAATTCAGGCAACACCAAGGACCCTTCATTTCATCTCTGAGCTACAAGTATTCCCCTTGATGGAGTGTGTCTATCTACTGTGTGCATCTACTGAGTCTACCTGTCTGCCTATCCATCCATCTGTCTATGCACTCTGTCTACCATCTATCACCTTCAAATCAGAATACTATTATAACTCATTAAAACACCGTAACAGTAATAGGGCCCCACAAACCTTGGAAACCACATCAGAATTTATACCCCATTGCAAAGCTTCACATTTTAAAATGATATATTCCCGTCCGTCTACCTGCTGCACACCTTTCCCCCTGCTCTTCGTGCAACCTGTTTATCTTGCTTGGATGCACCATCGTCTTCATGTATTAATTTTTTTTGGAAACATTATTTCATTAGTTGCGGCCTTATCCTCCAGCCTCTTACAACCATCTTATATCTTAAGGTATCCATTTAACGGCAGCTATAAATCTGAGGAGCGGCCCTCTTTTTCTTTATCCAACTCATCTGAGAAGATAATAAACAGCGGGATTCAAGGAGACATCATTTCTCTCCTGCCTGATGAGGATAAATTCTTTTTGTGGGAACAGGCAGCTCGTCTGTTCAGCTCCATTTCATATGAGCTTCCCTATAACAGGGCTCTTTTCTTATTAAAATAAGTTTTTGCTTCTTTTAGCAAAGCCCAATTCTCTCTCTCTCTCTCTCTCTCTCTCTCTCTCTCTCTCTCTCTCTCTCTCTCTCTCTCTCTCTCTCTCTCTCTCTCTCTCTCAGCATTTGCAAAGAACTTCAAGTCTCAAGGTTTATAGGTAGTCCTCAACTTACAACGGTTCATTTAGTGATCATTGAAAGTCACAACAGCACTGAAAAATGGTGACCGAAGACCAATTTTCACACCTACAACCATTGCCTCATTCCCCAGGGTCACTTGATCAAAACTGAGATGCTTGGCAACTGACTCATACTTATGACGGTTGGTGTGGGATATTCTTTTGAGACTTTCTGACAAGCAATATCAATGGGGAAGCCAGAGCACTGATTTAGCCTGTAATACTGCATTCTAACTACTGTGCCATCATGGCTCAGAGATTATAGAGATAGAGATAGAGATAGATAGAGATAGAGAGAGAGAGAGAGAGAGAGAGACAGAGACAGAGACAGAGACAGAGACAGAGACAGAGACAGAGACAGAGACAGAGACAGAACTTAGCAATAGCACTTAGACATATATACTGCTTCACCGTGCTTCAAAGCCCTCTCTAAGCAGTTTACAGAGTCAGCCTCTTTTTTTTTTTTAATTTGATTTATATGCCGCCCTTCTCCGGAGACTCAGGGCGTCTTACAGTGCATTAAGCAATAGCCTTCATATTTTTGTATATCTTTTATACAAAGTCAGCTTATTGCCCCCAACAATCTGGGTCCTCCTTTCACCAACCTCAGAAGGAGGGAGGGCTGAGTCAACCTTGAGCTGGCAAGAATCAAACTCCTGGCAGTGAGCAGAGTTAGCCTGCAAATAATGCATTCTAACCACTGTGCCACCACAGAGAGAGAGAGACAGATAGACAGACAGACAGACAGACAGAGGGTTAGGTGTAGGGATGTAATGATAGCAGTCTTCCAATATTTGAGGGCCTCCTCCAAAGACGAGGGCATCAATCGATTCTCCAAAGAATCAGCAAGCAATGGATGGAAATTCATCAAGAAGGGAACCAGCCTAGAGCTAAGGAGAAATTTCCTGACAGTGAGAACAATTAATCAGTGGAACAACTTGCCTCCAGAAGTTGTAAATGCCACAACGCTGGAAGTTTTTAAGAAGAGATTGGACAACTATTTGTCTGCAATGGTATAGGGGTTCTTGCTTCAGAAGGGCGTTGGACTAGAAGTTATTCTGTTAATGCATTCTTCCCTAAGTCATCTACCAACGCTTTCTCTTCCTGCGATCATTCTGTTTCTCCCTGGCTTTTTTCCCAACTCAGTTCCTGAGCTACATATTCCATAATTTTCATCACCTTTGCATTCTCTCCTTCTTCCCAAATAATCAACTCCCCCGTGAATTTAGGCATATTCTTTTGCCACGGGAATACACGAATAAAGCCACGCTTAAACCAGGTAGTTAAAACAGAGCAAAATATCCTCCAAAGAGACCCCCATCCCCATCACTTTGGGGTTCTCTGAATGTCACAATCACCACTTTTTGGTGACATTCAGAGAACCAAGAAGAGATTGGACAACCGTCTGTCTGAATTGGTTTAGGGGAGGGGTCTCAAACTCGATTTCATTCAAGGCCACATCAGGATTGTGTTTGGCCTTGGGGGTCCAGGGTGGGCGTGGCCAGGGTGGGTGTGGCCCGCTTGACATCACTTGTGTCGGGGCTCCTGTGGTGGTCTGAGTGCTTTGCCAGCGAAAACGGGCTCCCAAACTCCGTTTTTGGGTGTGACGGCCTCTTGCAACCCACTCCCCGTGGCCGTCCTGAGTTCCGTTTTTGCTGGCAGAGGCACTGTGGGCCGGTCCTTTGCTAATTCCAGGGAGGCCCTGTGGGCCAGATCTAAGCCCCCCCTTAGGTTGGATCTGATCCCCAGGGCTTGATTTTAACACTCCTGGTGTAAGGCAGGGGTGAAATGCTACACTGCAGTGCTTCTCACCCTTAGTAACTTGAAGATGGGTGGACTTCAACTCCCAGAATCCCCCAGCCAGCAGCGCTGGCTGGGGGATTCTGGGAGTTGAAGTCCACCCATCTTCAAGCTTCCAAGGTTGAGAAACACTATGCTACAGATTCGCTCCAGTTCGGGCGAATAAGTTTTTAAAAAATGCTTTAAAAAGGTTTTTAAAAAGGTTTTGATAATCATGCATCACTGCTGTGATCGTCGAACTTTTTTTAAAAAAAAATTAAACACATTTTTTTACTATCTATTCGCCAGAACCGGTAGTAAACAAATGCTATAAAAAAATAATAATAAAAAAAAGTTGGCCACACCCACCCAGTCACATGACCACACCACCACCAAGCCACACGCCCACAGGAACCAGTAGCAACAAATTTTACATTTCACCGCTGTTCTGGGGGTCTCCCTGCTTGAGCCAAGGGTTGGACTAGAAGACCTCTGAGGTCCCCTTCCAACTCTATTGTTCTGTAAAACAGAGCAGAGAAGAGCAACAAAGATGATTAGGGGACTGGAGGCATAATCATACGAAGAACGGTTGCTGGAACTGGGTATGTCTAGTCTACTGAAGAGAAGGACCAGGGGAGACATGATAAAAATATTCCAGGATTTGAGGGCCTCCACAGAGAGGAATTGGGGCTCAGGCTATTCTCCAAAGCACCTGAGGGCAGGACAAGAAGCAATGGGGGGGCGGGAAACTCATCAAGGAGAGAAACAACCTAGAACTAAGGAGAAAATTCCTGACAGTGAGAACCATTAACCAGTGGAACAACTTGCCACCAGAAGTTGTGAATGCTCCAACACTGGAAGTTTTTAAGAAGATGTTGGACAACCATTTGTCTGAAGTTGTGTAGGGTTTCCTGCCTGGGCAGGGGGTTGGACTAGAAGACCTCCAAGGTCCCTTCCAACTCTGTTATTCTAAATGATAAAAAGTTTGGCACCATTCAGCTCAAATCCCCACCCTTTTTTTAACTTTCGCAAACAGCACACAGGTAAAGAAAAGGAGAAGGAAGATACAGAGACCCAGTTCCAAGCCTGTCTTTGTAATATTTGTGGTGTCTGTTGGACGAAGGAGAGCTGGTTTATTTATCTCAACCTGCCTGGTTTTGATCCTCCTGCGAAGGGACCTCCTGTCTCCAGCCTGATCTAAAGCCAGCAATCTCTCCTTGGATTTGTCAGAAGGGCTGATCACAGGGGATAGATCATGGGAGTTAAATTTAATATCAATACTCCAGACCTCTCGTCTCCTGAAGCAAAACCTGCTTTAGCTCAGAGACGCTGTTTACTCAGAGAAATTAATGTGCGACTTCAAAGGAGGCCGGGAGTCCTTCACAGAGGGAGGAAATTACAGCTAGAAAAACAGATATTTCTGGGGAAAGGCCAACCTGACACCCAGGGGATGGTGGGGGGGGCATTCACTCTGAAAACCTCTTTTATTCTTTCACAGAACGCAGGTGGGGAGAAAGGTTGGCATAAAGGCAATTTTTCCCGGTGCTTCACATCTGTCTGGAAAAGTCGTGCTGGGTCGCGGGCTGCCGCTTGGAGCAGGAAGAGGCAAGGAAGGAACATTAGAATAGAATAAAATAGAACGGAACGGAACGGAACAGAACAGAACAGAACAGAAGGTGTAGACCCATTAAAGACTACTCCTTGAGCATGGTTTATTAGCCAGTTACAAATTCAGCTTATGGTGATGCTATTGATCCCACTTGTTTTTAGCTTACCAAGAAGTAGGTTATGGTCTACTTTGTCAAATGCCTTTCTGAAGTCTAAGTATAGTATGTCCATAGAATAGACTAGATCCGTGATGGCGAACCTATGGCACGGGTACCACAGGTGGCACACGGAGCCATATCAGTGGGCACCCAAGCATTGCCATAGCTCAGTTGCAGCGCACATCCGTGCACTGGCCAGCTGATTTTTGGGCCTTCCGGTCCCACCGGAAGTTGGGAAATGGGCTGTTTCCGGCCTCTGGAGGGCCTCCGGGGGGATTGGGAGGACTGTTTTCACCCTCTCCAGGCTCCTAGAAAGCCTCTGGAGCCTGGGGAGGGTGAAAAATGGGCCTACCGGGCCCACTGTGCCGTCACACGCTAAAAGCGGAGGGTGAGGAGCGGGGGTGGGGCGCATTGAACTATGGGTGTGGGCACGCACATGGGCAACCTCCCCGCACTCCCCCTGCTTTTGGCACGTGACGGCAAAAATTAGCCATCACTGGAATAGATGGTCTCTGATACAAGTGTCTGCCTAGCAATCAGCCTGGGCACCTTTTCAGCGTAGAAGGAATTCAGATCAAACGAGCATCCGTTTGAAAGAGAAGAGAGGCAGATTTGACTGCCGCTGCTTCCAGGCTGAAATAGTTCAACAGGTAATGCTCCACTTATGACCACAATTAGAATCAGGTTGCCTGTTGCTAAGCAAGGCGGTGATTAACTCAGTTGCACCCAGTTTTATCTTTCTGGCCAGGATTGTTAAGCGATTCCCTAAAGAGCCTCTTCCATCTTTCCAGGGTGGTATAAAGTCTCCAATCTTGGGCAGGGGTTGGACTAGAAGACCTCCGAGGTCCCTTCCAGCCCTAGGATCCTACGATTCTGCACCAAGGATCCATTAACCCTTTTCAAAGTTACCAGAATAAAGTAGGCTGTTTTCCCCTATTTCATCCTCGCAGTGCTTATATATTTTATTTTATTTTATTTTTATTTTATTTTTGCTGCATCTACCCTAATGCCCTGTGTTTTTAATACATAAGGTAGGACAGCCAGGCTATGAGGCCACAAGTCTCCCTCCCTGGGTGACAATCGAAATATGAAATAGAAGAGAAAAGCCCCCTCTGGGTTGCTCAGAGCATTTAATTGGTGAGAAAGTTACTACGCTGTCAAAAGAAGGACAGTGCAATAAGAATAATTTCCAAATTTCCAAATCCACCTCTCACCTGCGTGGCTGGCAATAGCTGGAAGATTTCTAATTTTCACATAAGAGATTCCTTTCGCCCCAGCAGGAGTAAAGAATACACAGCCAAAGTAAAGCCAGGGGCCTCTCTTACTATAGCTCTCAATAACTTTTGCTTTGCATCCAATAGCTGGCCAAGTGGAGATATTTGGACTAAGCCAGTACAGAAGGTTTTTTTCCCCCCTCTGACAACGTCTCCATAAGACACTTTCACTGTCTGGTCTACCTGTCTAAATTAGCAGCTGTTGCGTAGAAAAAGGGGCCCTGAGCATTTCTTTCTAACCGTCTACTGTGATTTTAGGCCAAAACTCCCACTTTTTAGGGTATCTAATAGAAAAGAAACATTTGTAGCTCAGAGTTGAATTGTGAGATACTTGGTGCTCTCTGAGCTTGGTGGCTTTGTTGCAAACGTTTCATGACCCAACTAGGTAATGGCATCAGTGCGAGAAGGTTTTGTGGAGAGGAGGAGGGAGGAGGGGGAGGAGGAAGAGGAGAACTGTGGGGTCCTTGGTGCTCTCTGAGCTTGGTTGATTTCTTGCAGATGTTTCATGACCCAACTAGGTAACATCATCCATGCTAGAGGGAAGTAGGGTTTGTGAGGAGGGGGAGGGGGAAGGAGAGGAGGAAGAGAAGGAGGACAACAACAATAACTGTGAGGTCCTTGGTGCTCTCTGAGCTTGGTGGCTTTGTTGCAAATGTTTCATGACCCAACTAGGTAACATCATCAGTGCTAGAAGGGTGCGAGTTCTGTGGAGAGAAGGAGGAGGAGGAGGAGGAGGAGGAGGAGGAGGAGGAGGAGGAGGAGGAGGAGGAGGAGGAGGAGGAGGAGGAGGAGAAGAAGAAGAAGAAGAAGAAGAAGAAGAAGAAGAAGAAGAAGAAGAAGAAGAAGAAGAAGAAGAAGAAGAAGAAGAAGAAGAAGAAGAAGAAGAAGACGACGACTGTGAGGTCCTTGGCGCTCTCTGAGCTTGGTTGTTTCCTTACAGATATTTCATGACCCAGCTAAATCTCATCAGTGCTAGAAGGGAGGGGAGGGGGGTCATAAGTCTAGGATTACCTGTAAAAAAAAAAATTAAAACAGAACAGAATAATAAAATAAGATAAGATAAGGTGTGTTGTCAGGAGGTGTATTTATATTCAAAGGAGGCCTTGTCCCACCACAAAAGGAAACGGAGTCACATCCTCAGATTCAGGGCTGCCAAATCCAGACACCATTCCGAGTCATTCTGGCCCTTTCCTTGCCCCGTTCAGCTACAAATCCAAGATGATCTTTGCCAACTCCACGTTCCACTACCTTTTCAGAGATGTTCTCCACCATCCCCGATTTGCATAATCCTTGTCCTAAATCACAGCCCAACAACCACGGTGCTCATTAGCTGCTGTTTAATTAAGCAATATGGATCCTGCTTTGATATTTACAATTCCACTCTGGCTGATTGATAGGGGAAAGTGTCTCATTTTTAAATACAGAGGCCATAAAGTTTAATACCGCTTGACTTATTGGGAGTTTCATTTACCGCTCCAGATGCAGATCCAACCCAGCCTAAAGTAGTGGCCCTATTAAATTAGTGCTAACTGTGCGTGGAGCAATAGATGATGAGGTTCATTACAACTGGTTTGCTGGGTAATTATTGCGATCTGGATTTACACACTTGTGCAAGTCTACATCGCTCTTCTCGGACTCTGGGAAAAGAGACAAGAAAGTACATCAAGATTGTGATTCACGCAAAACCTTGTCAGGTTCCACCAAGGAAATTGTGGGCAACAGGTTGTTTTTTTTAAAAAAAAAAAACTCAAATAGTTTGGAATGAAAAAACAAAAGAAAGGAAGTTACCCAATCAATAAATAAGGAGGCTTTTTCCCCTTTGCGGAGCTGGGGTGGGTGTGGTCTTTGTGTGATGCATCTGGCCTGCAGGCCAGGGATGTCAAACTCGTGTCAATATGCTGGCATCATGTGACATATCAAAAAAAATTTCCCCCTTCACTAAACCAGGCGTGGTCTGTGCGTGACGCATCTGGCCTGTGGGCCACCAGTTTGACACCCCTGCTCTAGGCTATTACTGTGTGATTCTCTGCTACTCAACTGTTAAAGTCCCCTTCAAGCATGAGAGAAACTCATCAGAACAACCAGTCTCATTTGGGTGAGCTCTCCAAGGTGCTGAAAGAACTACCACTAATTCCCTTTTCAGTTGGGAAGCTTCGTTTTGAAGATACCTCAGCAGGTGGCACGGCATGGCTGACTTCATTTGAGCTTTTAGCCTAAGCCGGGACTGTCTTAATTAGTATCTGACTAGTGGAATGTCAAAGCTGAATATTTCATTTTAAAAAAAAAATCAAACGAGCGGATGCAAACCACTTCCCTGCACTTGTGAAGAAAACGACATGGATGCCTCCATGAAATCACTGAGTTGAGCCAACTTTTTTCTCTCCTTCTCTTGACCCCTGCTGGATTTTTCCTTATTATCAAATTTATTAGCAATCTCAAAGTTCGAAAAAGAACTTTGAATAGATTTACAGCAATATGTATGGATTAAATTTCTGTATCTGCCCATAACACTTGTACCTATAGTAATCCTTGAATTACAACCGGCCAATTAGTGACTGTTCAGAGTTACAACGGATCTCCTTGGGGTACTTACAACTTGGTTCCAAAGTTCCAATGACAGCACCACTTCGTGGACACATAACTTGCATGTTGGGTGCTTAACATCTAGCCTAAATTTATAAATGCTTGCAGCAACCCCTGATCACGTGGCTGCATTTTACAGATTAACAACCTGCATTTACTTCCTGTTTTGGACAAAACCAGACCGTTGGTTCACTGAACGCCTGCCACATTCGCTTAATGACAGCTGCAAATCAGATCACCTTGTGCGTAACTTGATTTACAACCCTCCTGACTTGAGACCATGATTGGCAGCCTCAGTTGAGAGTTACTTGAATGTGTGAATGGTACATAAACAAGTAGTGGAACAGCTGGCCTCCAGAAGTTGTAGGTACTCCAACACTGGGAGCTTTTAAGAAGAGATTGGACAGACATTTATCTGGAATGGCAGAAGGTCTCCTGTTTGAGCAGGGGGTTGGACTAGAAGACCTCCAAGGTCCCTTCCAATTCTGTTCTTCTCTTATCTTTTATATAACAATATAACAAGTTATTAGTATTTGAGTAAACATTGCTCAACTATGTGTAACTATGTTCCACTATGTCTAACTATGTTCCACTACACTGGAGCAGGTACAGGTAGTCCTCAGCTAGGAACCAAAAACTGAGCCCAATTTTTTTATTGCTAAGTGAAACAGTTACGTGAATGTGGCCCCATTTTAGCTTTCTTGCCACAATTATTCGGTGAATCACTGCAGTTCTTAAGTTAGGAACATGACTGTTAAGTGGATTGGCTTCCTCGTTGACTCTGCTTGTGAGAAGGTCGCAAAAGGCGATCACATGACCCTGGAATACTGAAACAGAAACAGAATCACAGGGTTGGAAGGGACCTTGGAGGTCTTCTAGTCCAACCCCCTGCCTAGGCAGGAAACCCTACACCACTCAGACAAATGGATATCCAACATCTTCTTTAAAACTTCCAGTGTTGGAACATTTACAACTTCTGGTGGCAAATTGTTCCACTGATTAATTGCTCTCACTGTCAGGAAATTTCTCCTTAGTTCCAGGTTGCTTCTCTCCTTGATTAGTTTCCACCCATTGCTTCTTGTCCTGCCTTCAGGGGCTTTGGAGAATAGCTTGACTCCCTCTTCTTTGTGGCAGCCCCTGAGATATTGGAAGGCTGCTATCCTGTCTCCCCTGGTCCTTCTTTTCATCAAACTAGACATACCCAGTTCCTGCAACTGTTCTTCGTAGCCTCCAGTCCTCTAATCATCTTTGTTGCTCTTCTCTGCACACTTTCTAGAGTCTCCACATCTTTTTTATATTGTGGTGACCAAAACTAGATGCAGGATTCCAAGTGTGGCCTTACCAAGGCCTTATAAAGTGGTATTAACTCTTCACCTGATCTGATTCTTGATTCTATCCCTCTGTTTATGCAGCCTAGGACTGTGTTGGCTTTTTTGGCAGCTGCTGCACACGGCTGGCTCCTATTTAAATGGTTGTCCACTAGGACTCCAAGATCCCTCTCACAGTCACCGCTATTGAGCGAGGTACCACCTATCCTGTACCTCTACATTTTGGGTTTTTTGCCTAAATGTAGAACCTTGCTTTTTTCACCATTGCATTTCATTTTGTTCAATAGCGCCCAATGTTCAAGTCTGTCAAGATCCTTCTGTATCTTCAGCCTATCATCTTCTGGAGTGATGGCTATTCCTGTCAGCTTGGTGTCATCTGCAAATTTGATGAGTTCCCCATTTATCCCCTTGTCCAAGTCATTGATGAAGATGTTGAAGAGCACTGGGCCTAAAACAAAGCTTTGTGGTACTCCACTGCATACTTTCCTCCATGGAGATGCAGTTCCATTGAGGACTATGCCAAGGGATGGGTTCTACTTCCCTGTACTACTGGTTTGCAACAGGACTGCATACGCTTCTGCACATGCCCAGAAGCTTGCTGATGATGTCTGGGTCGGTGGGCAGAGCCTCCCGCCGGTTTTACTACCAGTTCTTGCAAACTGGTCTGAACTGGAGGCAACCCATCACTGGACTATGAGTTGAATGCAGTTGGTCCTCCAGTTACGAATCCATCTGGTGATGATGCTGTCTAACCCACATTTTTCTACTTTATCTAGTAGTAGGTTATGGTCTACTTTATCAAATGCCTTTTACTGAAGTCCAGGTAAATTATATCGACAGTATTCCTCTGGCCCACTAAGTTTGTCACTTTGTCAAAGAATGTAATAAGAATAGTCTGGCATGATCTGATACTGAATAAATATGAGTCAGTTACCAAGGGTCTGAATTGTGATCGTGGGGAAGCTGCAACAGTCGTAAGTGTGAAAAACGGTCATGAGTCCTGTTTTTCAGTGCCGTTGTAACTTCAAACGGTCACTAAACAAAGAGTTATAAGTCAAGGACTAACTAACTCTGTCAGGCCCACCTGTGTCTCAGACCAGATTGAAACCTATCAACGCTAAGCTAACATTTGTCATCTATATTAGGCTGGGCTCTTTTCATTTCTTTTCATCCATTCATTCCAGACAAAAGAAGGATACGGAGTCTCAACTTACCACAGATGTTTCACTTAATTTATGTTGAGCCCAACATAAATTTTGGACTCAGTTGTGGTTGTAAGTTGAGCATTACCTGTACCTGTACCGGCTATATTTTGGAAGCAGTCCCGTTCATTCAAGCCCCCAAAATAAACGCTTCAAAAATCCAAGATAAGTTCATTATCTGGATCTGCCTTTTGCAAACAGGGGTCGTAGCCACTCCCCCAGGTCAATCCTTTATGGGGAGCTGTGGCTTGTGTCATCCCCAAAACGCTCCCTTGTTTTCAAACCAATTTCCCCGCCAGAATTAGACAACAATCTGGCACAACCTAACAGCAGATCAGCAGGACGGTGAGTCCAGTCCAGGGTAAGAAGGAGAAGGAGAAAGAGGAGGAGGAGGAGGAGGACGAGGAGGACGAGGAGGACGAGGAGGACGAGGACGAGGAGGAGGACGAGGAGGAGGAGGAGGAGGAGAAGGAGAAGGAGGAGAGGAGAAGTTGAAGGAGAAGGAGGAGAAGGAGGAGGAGGAGGAGGAGGAGGAGGAGGAGGAGGAGGAGGAGGAGGAGGAAGAGAAGTTGAAGGAGAAGGAGGAGAAGGAGAAGTTGAAGGAGAAGGAGGAGAAGGAGGAGGAGGAGGAGGAGGAGGAGGAGGAGGAGGAGGAGGAGGAGGAGGAGGAGGAGGAGGAGGAGGAGGAGGAGGAGGAGGAGGAGGAAGAGAAGTTGAAGGAGAAGGAGGAGAAGGAAAAGGAGAAGGAGAAGGAGGAGAAGGAGGAGAAGAAGGAAAAGGAGAAGGAAAAGGAGGAGGAGGAGAAGGAGAAGGAGAAGGAAAAGGAAAAGGAGAAGGAGAAAGAGGAGGAGGAGGAGGAGGAGGAGGACGAGGAGGACGAGGAGGACGAGGAGGACGAGGAGGAGGAGGAGGAGGAGGAGAAGGAGGAGAAGGAGAAGTTGAAGGAGAAGGAGGAGAAGAAGGAGGAGGAGGAGGAGGAGGAGGAGGAGGAGGAGGAGGAGGAGGAGGAGAAGTTGAAGGAGAAGGAGGAGAAGGAAAAGGAGAAGGAGGAGAAGGAGGAGAAGAAGGAAAAGGAGAAGGAAAAGGAGGAGGAGGAGAAGGAGAAGGAGAAGGAGAAGGAAAAGGAGAAGGAGAAGGAGGAAGAGAAGGAGAAGGAGAAGGAAGAGAAGGACTGCAGTGTCTTTGGTGCTCTGTGAGCTTGGTGGTTTTCTGGCAGACATTTCATTACCCAACTTGGTACCATCATCACGCTTAGAAGGAAGAGGGGTTTGAAGAGGGAGGGAGAAGGAAAGGAGGAGGGGGGGAGGGGGAGGAGGAGACTGCAGTGTCCTTCTGAGCTTGGTGGTTTTCTTGCAGACTTGGTTTCCTTACCCAACTAGGTTACACCCTCAGTGCTCGCAGGGGTTTGCTCTCATGTTATGGTCTTCTATCACTTTGTGTTTGTTCCCTGGTGAAGACTATTGACCTCGGCTCTTTGATGGCTGCCCTATTACATTTTATAAATAAAAGAAAGAAAGGAATTTCCATCGCCCAGGGATTCTTAGTTTAATTAGGGATTTGCCTGAATAACCTCTTATTCTGTCTCAAATAAATCCCCTCCTTAAAAAAAAAACACCCAAAACCAGAGTCTACTATTTTAAGTGCCCCAAACCGGATCTCAAACTCACAACCACCGACGACCGATCGCTCTGTTTCCCCCCAAGGATCTGCCCCAATTCTCCCCCATTCGCCCCCCAGTTTGAAAACCCCATGCTTGTTGAACCTATCGAGATGTTTTGAATTTTAATTCCAGTCTTCTGGAATAACTCGTGTGTCATTTGCAGATTTGAAGTGCATTCCCTTCCGTCGTCTCCTCCGAACAAATAACCCACATGATTGAAGAGGAGGGGGCTCTGTTCACAGCCCACTCCCCACCTCACTTGAATCACACGAGATTGATGAGAATAACCCATTTGGACGAGTTCTCTCATTTTTCCTCTCATTCCTCACCCTGCAACGGGGAGATCTCTGATTTATTATTATTATTTTTTTTCTGGTTTCTTTCTCTCTTTTTTTTGTTTTGTTTTTTAAAGTCAGCTAATTTAAAAATGAAACACCGGTGGTGTGAAAACAACTGTATTCGTTTTTGTTTTGCTTTGTTTTTGCAAAAGTGTCAGGGAAAAATAACTTCCCTGCTTCTGGAGAAACGGCATGTCTTCCAGGCTCCTGATATCTGTAGGGTCAGAGAGTTATATATATGGAAATAAACATTCTGGGGTTCTTTAATGGAGACACCACAGCCGCAGCCGATTTGGAAATTCAGGAACAGCAGGGGCGCCGAACAAGTGGGGGAAACATCACAACTCAGCTCTGCAAAAGGGAATCGAGGCAGCTAAAGGTCTTTATACAAAGGTCACAACTCTTTTGTCACAATGAGGTATAAAATATTCGGCACAGGTACACACGAACGCACAAACATACACACACCGCTACGGGATACAGGCAGAGGTAGGCGGCACATGAATTAACAACCGGTTCGCCCCAGCACGAAAATGTGAGCGTGCTTGTGACCTGACTGAGACAATGATTAACTGAGTTTTTCCCCGTTTTATGGCCTTTCTTGCCACCGTCGTTAAGTGAATCGCTGCCGTGGTTAAGTTGGTAACCTGGTTGTTAAGCGAATCTGGTTTGTTCCATTGACTGTGTTGATCAGGTCGCAAAAGGGGGATCACGTGACCCCAGGATAGCCATCATCATAAATACAGGTAATCTTCCATATACAGCAGTTCATTTAAAAGTTACGACGGTACTGAAACATGTGACTGTCGCAGTTTTCAGAGTTATGCCTGCTGCAGCATCCCCGTGGTCACGTGGTCAAAATATTCAGAAGCTTGGCAACTGACTCACATTTATGACGGTGGCAGGGTTCCTGGGATCACATGATCCCCTTTTGCGACGTTATGGCCAGCAAAGTCCATGGGGAAGCTGGGTTCACTTAACAACCAAGTTCCTAACTTAACAACTTCACTAGTTAAATACTTAACTATTGCAAAAAATGTCATAAAGCGGGGGTAAAACTCACTTAGCATAGTTGCCCTCAATTTGTGGTCGTAAGTCGAGGACTTGCGTACAGGCCAGCTACAAGCGTCCAAATTTTGATCACGTGACCACAGAGTTGGCTGCAACTGATGGTGAAAAAATGTCATTTTTTTCGCCCAGTGCTTTTGTAACTTTAGTCATTAAATGAACAGTTGTACGCTGAGGACTAACTGCCTTTAATGTCCAACCCTAGAAAAATCAGCTGATTGGGACCTGATTTAATGCAGCATCCCTATTTTCTGTCTTATGGGTCCCATCCACTCCATCCAGCCTGATGTAAATTGCCGGCCGAGCACCAGTTGATGGTTTTAGATTATGGCCGATCACGATGGCCATTAAGTAATTTCCTCAACCCAGAAAAAATGGGTTGAGAGCTACATTTAACTCTCACCATCCTCATTGAGATGCATTCTCCACCTTCCAGATAGGGGAGGACGGGTTATGTGCTAAGAGAGGGAGGGAGGGAGGGAAAAGAGGAGCCTCAATGGTGAATGCAAAATTTCATGCATTCTCCTACAAAAGAAAAATGAAACTTTTCTGACGATGGATCCTCTTCCATCCTCTGGACATGCGGGTGTACAGTAGACACACAAATCTGCGCGGTGCAATTTTTAGAAAGCAAAGACTCTAGAAAGCCCAGGAAAATGAGACAACCTGTTGTGGTTAAGGTGCTGGCCTAGAAATCAGAAGTCAGTGAGTTCTAGTCCCGTCTTAGGCAGAAAAGCTGGCTGGGTGTCTTTGGGCCAGTCACCAGGAGATTGTGAGTTCTAGTCCCGCCTTAGGCAGAAAAGCTGGTTGGGTGATTTTGGGCCAATCACCAGGAGATTGTGAGTTTTAGTCCCTCCTATAGGCACAAAGGCCGTCTGGGTGTCTTTGGGTCAATCACTAGGAGACTGTGAGTTCTAGTTCTGCCTTAGGCAGAAAAGCCGGCTGGGTGTCTTTGGGCCAGTCACCAGGAGATTGTGAGATCTAGTCCCACCTTAGCACAAAAGCCGGCTGGGTGTCTTTGGGTCAATCACTAGGAGACTGTGAGTTCTAGTCCCACCTTAGGCAGAAAAGCTGGCTGGGTGTCTTTGGGCCAGTCACCAGGAGATTGTGAGTTCTAGTCCCTCCTTTAGGCACAAAGGCCAGCTGGGTGTCTTTGGGTCAATCACTAGGAGACTGTGAGTTCTAGTCCCACCTTAGGCAGAAAAGCTGGCTGGGTGTCTTTGGGCCAGTCACCAGGAGATTGTGAGTTCTAGTCCCTCCTTTAGGCACAAAGGCCAGCTGGGTGTCTTTGGGTCAATCACTAGGAGACTGTGAGTTCTAGTCCCACCTTAGGCAGAAAAGCCGGCTGGGTGTCTTTGGGCCAATCACCAGGAGATGGTGAATTCTAGTCCCACCTTCTGTTTGTAAGCTTGTTTGAGTGAATTTGGACCCGCAGGGCCAGCCTGGAAATATCAAAGGTCTGGCCTGTGGTGCCTTTGCTGGCCAAAAAGGGCCACATGCAGGGCCATTGCGGCACATTTTCAACCTCCCCGGCCTTCAGCAGCACTCCGCCAGCCAAAAATGGGCCATACCAAGGCCTCCTGAGGCCTCCACATGGCCCATTTTTGGCTGGCAGAGTGCTGCAGGAGGTGTCCCTCCCATCTCCCCCTCCCCCCGCCGTTCCCAACCCTGCCAGCCCCACTGGCCCGCAGAGGAGAACTCCAATGCTGATCTGGCCCTCAAAGAAATCCAGTTTGACACCCCTGCTCTATACCATTTCAGACAACTGACTGTCCAGTCTCTTCTTGAAAACCTCCAATGATGGAGCCCCCACAACATGTTCTGCCCCAGCTCCGGGTTCCCGAGGATATTGACACACCAACGGTCCTTATCTATCAAATTTATTAAATAGCAAGAATAAACCAAAGTCCAGCAAAAGTTGGCAACCAGCCCAGAAAGCAAGATATGATAAGACTTTTCCAAAAATGCTCTGATGATAATTACAAGTTGTTTCTAGCAAGAAACTTATTAACAGCGAGTGACTTAAATAGGCTAAGGGAGTGGCCAATTATCCTCAAGCCTTACTCTCGAGGAGACCTCCTCCTCCTGAGTAGCCACTCCTGCCTTTTGGCCGCCCTGCGTGCTTGAGCATTGAGGAGAGGCTCCTCCACTTCGCTCTCTCCACTTGAAGGAGCCTTTGGAGGTTCTGAAGGCCCTGGCTGAGTCTCTGCCTCTGGCACCACAATCCTCTTCAGGCTCCTCGCTGTCCGACGCAAATGCTGGTTGTGCAGGCTGCTGGTGCGACCCCACACCAGCCTCCTCCTCGTCGGGATCAGCTGCGATCCGCGCAGGCCGCTGGCAGGCCACAACACAATTTCTAGAGGTAAGGTTTGTTAAATTCAGGTTAGTTTTTCCCACTGCTAGGACATTTCTCCTTATTTCCAGGTTGCTTCTCTCCTTGATTAGTTTCCATCCGTTGCTTCTTCTCCTACCTTCAGGAACTTTGGAAAATAGCTTGATCCCCTCTTCTTTGTGGCAGCCCCTCAAATATTGGAAGACTGCTATCATGTCACTCCTAGTTCTCCTCTTCGTGAGACTAGCCATGCCCAGTTCCTGCAACTGTTCATTGAACAATTTCAGTCCAATTGGATGTGAACCCCAGAACCTCTGCTTCTGTACAAACAAGACTTCGGTCATTCCTCAATTCCTCAACTGGCTTCTTCACTCTGGCCAACAGCTCACTGGGGGTGCGGGCAAGAGCAAGGACACCCTCCCCCCCAAGATCACAGGAGGGACCTTTGGCTGATCTGATTCCCCCCCTACACACACACACACACACACACACACACACACACACACACCCCCTGCTTCTGCTGTGCCTTTGCTGCCCCCACCGGTGTTTCTACACCCGGCATCTGGACAGGTGATCTTCAGGAACGTAATCTCAATTACGAGCCTTTAAAAATAAATCTGACCATTTAGATGCAGAGAAGGGGAGAGAGAGAGACATAAAAAGCGGTGACTCCCATTAGCAGCCAGATGACTTCTAAATACGCCGTTCACGGCCTTTGCAAGCTGTTGGCTTAGCGGGATCAGGCCAGTTTGGAGAGTGGGAAAGGCAGAGGAGGACCTTGCAAGGAATCAGCTGGCAATTTCCATTCATTAGACCCCAGGGCAGACCTTCCAAAAGCATAAAGGAAAATATTTCTGCTTGGTTCTCCATAAACCTCCTTTGGGAAAAATGGATTTATTTCACCCTAAAGCTAAAGGCCTATAGAGATTCTCAGCCAATCAGGACATGATTGTCTCAAAGGTGCTTTTTCAAAAAGGCAACTGGAGTTTCTCGGGGTTTTGGGGGCAAGGGTTAAAAAAAGCCAACACAATCTTAGGCTGCATAAACAAAGATAGAACCAGGATGACGTGAAGTATTTAGGACTGCTTTATAAAGCCTTAGTGAGACCATACCTGGAATCCTGCATCCAGTTTTGGTTACCACGATATACAAAAGATATTGAGACTCTGGAAAAAGTGCAGAGAAGAGCAACCAAGATGATTAGGGGGCTGGAGGATAAAACAAATGAAGAACAGTTGCAGGAACTGGGTATAACTAGTAAAAAGAAGAATTAGGGGGGACATGATAGCAGTCTTCCAGTATTTGAGTGGCTGCCACAAAGAAGAAAAGGGGGTCAGCTTATTGTCCAAAGGACCAGAGGGCAGGACAAGAAGCAACGGGTGGAAACTAATCAAGGAGAGAAGCAACCTAAGAAGTAAGGAGAAATTTCATGACAGTGAGAACAATTAATCAGTGGAACAACTTCC
>JAWJVD010000104.1:423751-599780 GCA_038048745.1 Coluber constrictor foxii | reverse complement strand
TCTGAATGTCTCTCCCCCCCCCCCCCCCCACTGGCTGTTCTGCATTCCTCCAGGTAGACTAGACGGGGCAGTGGTGAAATGCAAAATTTTTTGCTACTGGTTCTGTGGGCGTGGCTTGGTGGGGTCATGTGACTGGGTGGGCATGGCCAACTTTTTTTAAAAAAACTTTTTAAAGAATTTTACTATCTATTCGCCCGAACCGGTAGTAAAAAAATGCTTTAAAAAGGTTTTTTAAAAGGTTGTGACGATCACACCTGTGCCGCACGATCTTCGGAACCTTTTTTACAATCTTTTTTTAAAAAATTATTTAATAATAAACACATACACATACAGATACAGATACGACAAATACAACATTAATAACATAAATAAGATCTGAACTTAGCATGTGATTTTCCGACATCAATAACCTAAATTCCACAATATATATTTCCTCGTCTCGCCTTAAATAACGATATTGGTTTTAAAAAATATTTAATTATTAAATATATTTCATATTTAAATTTTTTAAAGCATTTTTTTTTAATACAGGTTTGGCAAATAGGTAATAAAAAAATGCTTTAAGGAAGTAAAATGCTACCAGAACGAACCGGTAGCATTTCGCCCCTGGCTGGGGGTGTGGGATGAAGCTTGGCATTGGACTCACCTCATCCCGCCTGAAGGATTCATTTCATATAAATAGGATTTTTTTTTTCATACTACTTGGTCCAGCTTCGTATCCCTTGGGGGCATAAAATTGTAGATAGCACTTAAAAAAAAAGTTATAGAGAAGGATGAATTTTAGCAAAGTCAGCTTTTCTTGAGCTTGCCTGCGTCCACCAATATTTCTCCTTTGTCACTCTTTAAAGACAAGGCCAAAAATGAGGTTTTTATTTCGGTCTGCAGGGCCCCCCACAAATTTTCCAGTTGGGTCTTATTTTAGGGCAAACAGGGTATTTAACAGTATTTTATTCGTATCACCTAGAATGCTTTGTACCATTTTATCTTTTTAATATTGCAAGCCTGCCCAAGACTTACCCTGTGGGGGATGATGGGCAGCCAATAAATTTCATAAATAAATCAATAATTATGATATGAATGAAAAGGATGGGGGCTATTTCATTTTGGTTTCAAATGGGCTGTTTTTCAGCGTATTTATTGCAGGATTTGTAGGTGGGAAGCTGAGAGACAGATTGGTGTAGTGGTTAAGGATGAGGTTAGGAACTCGGAGACTCTGAGTTCTAGTCCTGCCTTGGGCACCAAGGCAGCCTCTCTCTTAGCCCTAGGAAGGAAGCCATGGAAAATCACACAGAACTGAAGAGAAGGAGAAGAAAAAATGTAGAAAGGTAGGATGTCAGGGAGAAGGCTGGTCTAGAACTCATGGGATCTAGTTTAAAATGGAAAGATTATTGAAGATCTAGTTTTGAGGAGTTTGCAGAGACCCACAATTACCCAGGGATGTAAAATGTACGTCATGTATAGGCAGTCCTCAACTTACGACGTCAATTTAGGATGACAGTTGTGACCAAAATTTCATCGCAAAACAAGGATGCTGTTTAGAGCCCAATTTTATCATCTTTTTTTAAACATTTTTGCCCCGGTTGTTAAGCGAATCGCTGCTGTTGTATGGTCATTAAGCGAATCCCTCTTCCTCCATCGAGTTTGCTTGTCGAAAGCTTGGCTGGGAAGCTTGCGTAAGACCATCGCGTTCGCTTCACAAAGGCGGCACGGAAGGTTGCACAATGGAGGCAAAACTCATTTCGCTGGCGTCTCGCTCACCGACGGAAGGGATTGGACTCGAATGGGATCGTAAGTCGAGGACCACCTGTGCTGATAAGTATTAAAGGCGGGTAGAAAAAGCAAACATTTGTGAAGGGTGAATTTATTTCACCAGCTGTGGTGAGAGGCCAATTTTTTTTCCGTGTCTTAAAGCACGGAAGAGCTTTAAGAAAAAACTGGACAAGCATTTGTCTGAAGTGGCATTGCAGAGTTTCCTATCTGAGCAGGGGGTGGGACTAGAAGACCTCCAAGGTCCCATCCAACTCTGTTCCAACTGCTCTAATTCTAAGTACAGGGAGTCCTAGACTTACCATTCAAAGTTACAGCGGCACTGAAGCAAGCGGGTTAGGATCGTTTTTCAAATTTATGACCGTTGCAGCATCCCCCATCCCCCATGGTCATGTGATAAAAATTCAGAAGCTCAGCAACAGGTTCATATTTATGACGGACAAAGTTGAGGACTACCTGTACAGTAAATAAATATATATATATATGTAGGTCTTTGGTTATTCGGGTCTTCTCCCAGGTAAAATTGGAAGTGTCTTGGCAACATTTCGACGAAGTCTCATTCGTCATCTTCAGGCTGGTGTTCTCGGCTTCGTGCTTCCAGGAGCAATGTGAGATCGCAGCTGTCTCTTCCTTTTAACTGCTAGTGGGGGTGTGAGCTGATTGGGTGAGAGCTTGGCTGTGTTCTGATTGGGTGGAGGTGTGTTCTGATTGGTTAGGCGCTTGGCTCCCACCCAATCAGCTCCCACCCCCACTAGCAGTTAAAAGGAAGAGACAGCTGTGATCTCACATTGCTCCTGAAGCACGAAGCCGAGAACACCAGCCTGAAGATGACAAATGAGACTTCGTCGAAACGTCGCCAAGACACCTCCAATTTTACGCGGAAGAAGACCCGAATAACCAAAGACCTACATACAAACACCTGCGAAAACCTCAGAAAACAGATATGTGGCTCCTACAATTAAAATGTGTGCCTCCTTCGGTGAGATAATTCCTTATTTTTCTTCCTTCTCTCCGGAACGTCTGACAGTCTTAAGGTTTTGAGGAATCAGAGCTTCGCTTGGATAATTTTAATTGTCTGGAGGGTTTTTTTCCCTCCTGCTTTGAAATCTAACCAGCTCTTGTAAAAACGTCTGATTAATAAGGAGCCGGACTTCAAATGATGCAACAGATGTGCGATGTGCGAGTCTGATATTCGGGGGTGTCTGCTTGTTTTCTTTTCCTTTTTTTTCCTCCTGCCCGTTCCTCTTTCAATGGGGGGCGGCAGGTGGAGAAAATGGAAAATAAATCTGGTTCAAGAAAAGAAGAGATTTTTTCCAGCCCTTTCTGTCTCCCCGGCCGTTTGTTTTCCACTGAAATACAGACAGACTTTTTAAATAAAAGCAATTAATTAATACAAGAGTCAGATGTCAACTGACTAAGAAGCAGTGGCTTGCGGTCGCTCTGGGTCGTTGTGTACGGGAGCTGACAATGTTGTCGCTTTTACGCAATAGTGGTGACTGTTTTTGCCAGTTTACGGGCTTCCTTCTCTCATCTCCCTCCCTCCCTCCCTTCCTTCATCTCCTTCCCTTCTTCCTTCCTTCCTTCCATCCATCCATCCTTCCTTCTTCTTCCTTCTTGTTCCTTCTTTTATCTCCCTCCCTTCCTTCTTCTTCTTCCATCTACCTCCCTCCCTCCCTCTCCCTCCCTCCCTCCTTCCTTCCTTCCATCCATCCTTCTTCCTTCCTTCCTTCTTCTTCCTTCTTTCATCTCCCTCCCTGCCTTCCTTCTTTCATCTCCCTCCCTCCCTTTCCTTCCTTCCTTCCTTTCTTCCTTCCTCCCTCCCTTCTTCCTTCTTTCCATCCTTCCATCCTTCCATCCTTCCATCCTTCCTTCTTCCTTCCTTCTTTCATCTCCATCCCTCCCTCCCTCCTTCCTTCCGTCCTTCCATCCACCCGTCCATCCTTCCTTCTTTCCTTCATCTCCCTCCCTCCCTGCCTTCCTTCTTTCATCTCCCTCCCTTCTTCTTCCTTCATCTCCCTCCCTCCCTTCTTCCTTCCTTCCTTCCTTCTTCTTCCTTCTTTCATCTCCCCCCCTTCTTCCTTCCTTCCATCCTTCCATCCTTCCTTCGTCCTTCCTTCCTTCTGTCCTTCCGTCCATCCGTCTGTCCGTCCTTCCTTTTTCATCTTCCTCCTCCCTCTTTTCTTCCTTCTTTCCTTCCTTCCTCCCTCTCTCCTTCCTTCCTTCCTTCTTCCTTCTTTTTCTTCTTTCATCTCCCTCCCTTCTTCCTTCGTTCCTTCCATCCTCCTTCCTTCCTTCCTTCCTTCCTTCCTTCCTTCCTTCCTCTTCCTTCCTTCCTTCCTTCCTTCCTTCCTTCCTTCCTTCCTTCTTTCATCTCCCTCCCTCCCTCTTTCCTTCCTTCCTTCCTTCCTTCCTTCCTTCCTTCCTTCTTCCTTCCTTCCTCCTTCTTTTTCCTTCTTTTATCTCCCTCCCTCCCTTCTTCTTCTTTCATCTCCCTCCCTCCCTCCCTTTTTTTCACTTCCTTCCTGAGCACTTAGACTTATATACCGCTTCACAGTGTTTTGCAGCCTTCTCTAAGCAGTTTTACAGAGTCAGCCTCTCGCCCAGCCTACAATCTGGGTCGTCATTTCACCTGGAAAACCAAATCAACCTCAGGCTGGTCAGGTTCAAACTGCTGGCAGTCAGCAACCTCCAATACTCCATCCTAACCCCTGGGCCATCACGGCTCTTACAGTGCAGTCAAACGTCAGCACAAGAGATGTTTTTAAGGATACTTTGTGCAGATAGTCCTCAACGTACGACCACAAGCGAGCCCAAAATTTCTGCAGCTCCTTGACACAGCTGTTAAGTGAAGTTTTGCCCCGTTTTACGACCTTCCTGGCCACGGTTGTTAAGTGAATCACTGCAGTTGTTAAGTGAATGACACGGTTGTTAAGCGAATCTGGTTTCCCGCTTGACTTCGCTTGACGGAAGGTCGCAAAAGAGGGATCGCGTGATCCCGGGACGCTGCAACCGTCGTAAATACGAGTCAGTAGCCAAGCGCCTGAATTTTGATCGTGTGTCTGTGGGGATGCTGCAACGGTCGTAAGTATGAAACGCGATCGTAACTCACTTTTGTCACTGCCTTTGTAACTTTAAATAGTCCCTAAATGAATTGTTGTAAGTGAAGACTACCCGTATTACGTCCTAAAATGCATTCTGATTTTATTTATTTTTTTAATTTTATTTTTTAAAATTTGATTTATATGCTGCCCTTCTCCGAAGACTCAGCAAAAGCCTTCATCCTTTTGTATATTTTATACAAAGTCAGCTTATTGCCCCCACAAACTGGCTCCTCATTTGACCTACCTTAGAAAGGATGGAAGGCTGAGTCAACCTCGAGCCTGGTGAGATTCGAACTTAAAATAATTGCAGACAGCTGGTGTTACAATGCTTAGTCTGCTGAGCCACCAAGCCTGTTTATCTTTAGGTCACAAAATATTCTATCAAATGTGCCAAATTTCAATGCCGCAGGTGCCATAAGTCCTAGATTTTGGATGCGTTCTGTAAATCAGCCCCTTTGAGGTACCTTGGTTCAAAAATTGTTGCCCTGCGATGCACCAATTCGCCCAGTTAAAGGTTACAGACGTTAGAATTTTAATAAAACAGAGATTCATTTGAGGGATACCAGCAGTTGAAAGAGAAATGTGCACACAATATGAACTTTAACACAACGCTACAGACTTCACCATTGTTCCATCCTGGAGAATGATGGGCACAGATGTCCATCATTAGATGCTTTGATGGGCACAGATGTCCATCATTAGAAGCGTTCGAAGTCTTAGATGTTGTGCATGGAGACCAGAAGATTTGGGAAACAAACTGGCTATTGTTGACGGCATCTTCTTTGAAATAATCCCAGGGGAAAAAAAAGGAAAGAAAAAGGAAAAAATGCACGGGAGATTTTTTTGGGGGGGGAATCCTCCTACATTTAAGTTTTTGACTTAAGATCAAGTGAGACTAAAACATAGAATGAACGGTTGCAGGAACTGGGCATGGCTGGATGGTCATTTTATAAGTAAAAGAATTAATTTATCACCACCTTTGGAGCAAGTGGTGTTAAAAGCAAAATCGAGGACTTACCGTATGGGAGTTGAAGACCCCACCTCTATTAAGCCAGTGCACTTGGAGCTGAAATACTCCACGAGCAAAACGAGTCTAGGTGCCCGTGGATTGTGATAAATGGATAACTCTTTTCTGTGGGCACACCACTCTAAAGAACAGGTGGCTCTAGTAAGTGAGCCCAGTTGCAAGCCTAGCAGGGAAAGTGGCAACTTCCTTTGCAGCAGATGGGGAATATCCCCACCCCCCACCCCACCCCGAAATAAAGGGAACAACAATTGGATTATCCCGAAATGCAATTTGCAAAACGCAGATCGGGATGTCTTTCCAGGAAATAATTCTTCCTCGTTTGCTGAAACAGACTAGCTTAGCCAAGAATGCATTCCTTTCTCTTTTTTAAACCATTGTTCGTGGCTCCCTGGTTGGCGATGAGTGGAAATTGAAGGCTAATACGTCTGGAATTTATTTGCAGAAAACAATTCGGAAGCCTTGAGCAGAAGCATCGCTTCCTAGTTTCTGGCCGTCATTGATGGTTTAATAATGGTCTCCTCTGTTTTGGGAATAACAGCTGCAGGGGAAACTCTGGATAGATGGAGATGAAGGGACCTCGGAGGCTTTCTAGTCTAACCCCCTGCTCCAGCAGGAGATAAAAATTACAGGTGGTCTTTGACTTACAAGGAAAAAAACAGATGGGAATTAATCAAGGAGAGAAGCAACCTGGAATTAAGGAGAAATTTCCTGATAGTGAACAATTAACCAGTGGAACGACTTGCCACCAGAAGTTGTAAATGCTCCATCACTGGAGGTTTTAAGAAGAGACTGGACAGTCACATTCAAAGTTAACAAAAGCACTGAAAAAAGTGACTTAAAACCAGTCCTCACTTAATGACCAGGGAAGTATCTCCACAGTTACATGATCCAAATTTGAGCCGTCGGCATGTATTTGCGATGTAGCATCCTGGGTCATGGGACTGTCCATTGTGACCTTCCCAGCCGAATTTGGACCAACAAATTTAAATGGAAGGGTGACGGGAGAAGCCGGATTCACTTAGCGACAGGTTGATTCACTTAACAACTGCGATGATTTGCTTCGTAACAGTGGCAAAGATAAAATCGGGCGTGACACTGAACGACAGCTTTGGTCAGCAGCAGAAATTGGGGTCCCCGTTGTGACCGTAGTAGGCCAAGGGCCGCCTGTAATCGTGTGTAAAGAATCGTGAATTAATCCGTCATCTTGTGAAGTTTGAGCCTGAGTAGCGTAGGGGGCTAATGCATCCTACTAAAGGCAGCAATTAACATCCAGCTGCCTGCAATTTCTGCGAGTTCAATCCTAGCCAGGCTCAAGGTCGACTCAGCCTTCCATCCTTTCTAAGGTGGGTCAATTGAGGACCCAGTTTGTGGGGGCAATAAACTGACTTTGTATAAAATATATGCAAAAGTATGAAGGCTATTGCTTAACGCATTGTAAGCCGCCCTGAGTCTCCGGAGAAGGGCGGCATATAAATCAAATTAAAAAAAAAAGTTTGCCCTAATGGGACCTTTTAATTGCATTAGGAGAGCAGAGAGCCGGATCTCCAGAATGGATTGTTTTAACTGATTAACAGAGTAGGAAGGGACCTTGTAGGTCATCTAATCCAACCCTACACCATTTCTGACAGATGGCAGTCCGGTCTCTTCTTGAAAGCCTCCAGGGATGAAGCTCCCGCAACTTCCGAAGGCAACTTCTGTTCCATGGGTTGATTGATAAGGAGAAACTTTCTCCTTATTTCCAGGTTGAATCTCTCCATGTTCAGTTTCCATCCATTATTCCTTGTCTGGCCTTCGGGTGCTTTGGAGAATAGCTTGATCCCCTTCCTCCTCTCTGTGGCAGCCCCTCAAATATTGGAAGATGCTTTCCTGTCTCCCGTGGTCCTTCTCTTCCCTAGACTAGCCAGGCCCAGTTCCTGCAACCGTTCATTGTATGTTTTAGTCTCCAGTCCCCTCATCCTCTTGATTGCTCTTCTCTGCACTTTTTCTAGAGTCTCCACATCTTTTAATAGTGTGGGGACCAAAAACTGGATGCAGTGCTCTAGATGTGGTCTTACTAGGGCTTTACAGAGTGGTATTACTACCTCCCTTGATCTTGATTGTATCCCTCTGTTAGTGCAATTTAGGATCGCATTAGCTTTTTTGGCTGCTGCCGCATACGGCTGGCTCATATTTAGCTGGCTGTCCACTAAGATGCCAAAATCCCTCTCCCGGTTACCACTATTAAGCCTGGTTTCACCCAATCTATATCTGTCCTTTTGGTTTTTCTTGCCTAAGTGTAAAACTTGACTTTTCTCTACGTTGAATTTCATTGTGTTAGATAGAATTTCATTTTGTCCAGATCCATCTTGACATGTTAACTCTGGCTGATTCATGTCTGTGTGTGTTTGTTCGTGTGTCAAAAAAGTCAGAATGGTGGAGCCTTCCAACTCCTGCCTGGTGCTGGGTTAACCAGAGCTGACTTCTACAGAGAGTCCTCGACTTGCAACAGTTCATTTAACGACCGTTCGAAGCGACTTATGATCGTTCTTCACACTTACAAACCGTTGCAGTACAGGTCGTCCTTGCGTTGCAGTTAAGCCCAGCGTTTCTGTTGCTGAGTGAGACATTTGTTAAGCGGGTTTTGCCCCATTTTACGACCTTTCTTCCTACGGTTGTTAAGCGAATCATTCCAGTTATTGAGTTAGTAACCCGGTTGTTAAATGAATCTGACTTCCCCATTGACTGCTTGTCGGAAGGTCCTAAACAGGACCCCAGGACTCTGCGTCCGTCATAAATACGAGTCAATTGCCAAACATCTGAAGTTTGATCACATGACCATGGGGATGCTGCAACGGTCGTAAGTGTGAAACGCAGTCTTGTCCCTTTGTTTTACCCCCATTGTAACTTCTAACGGGCCACTAAATGAACTGTCGTAAGTTGAGGACTACTTGTGTCTCCATGGTCACCTGATCAAACTTCAAATGCTTGCCAACTGACTCATACTTACAACGGTTGCAGTATCCTGGGGTCACGTCATCCCCTTTTGTGACCTCCCGACAAGCAAAGTCAATGGGGAAGTCAGATTCACTTAACAACCGGGTTACTAACTTGAATATCTGCAGTTTTTTTGTTATTTTTTTTTCTCTGGAGACTCAGGGTGGCTTACAATGCGTTAAGCAATAGCCTTCATACTTTTGTATATTTATACAAAGTCAGCTTATTGCCCCCACAAACTGGGTCCTCAATTTACCCACCTTAGAAAGGATGGAAGGCTGAGTCAACCTTGAGCCTGGGGAGATTCGAACTTACAGTAATTGCAGACAGCTGGTGTTAATCACAATACTTTAGTCTGCTGAGCCACCATTTGTTGCAGTGATTTACTTAACAACGGTGGCAAGCAAGGAAGGGGCCAGAAACCGGGCAAAACATCCCTTAACAAATGTCTCATTTAGCCACATAAATTTTGGGCTCATTTTGGTCATAAGTCGAGGACGATCTATGTGGGTGTTTCTTTTACTTCCAAGAAATCTCTCTCTCTCTCTTTTTTTGGTCTCCCTGCTTCCTTTATTTTTCTTGCAACAAAAGGGGAAGAATCTTGATTTAACTTGCTCTGTCGCCTACCCTCCAAATCTCTCAAGGGGCTTGAAGTTAAAAACTCTCAGACTTTCAATGTTTATGACTTGCTGTTACACTCCAGGAAAATCTCAGGAGACAGGATATATTTCACAAATTGGAAAAGGGAGGGTTTTTTTCGGTGTCGCGACACCAACATTCTAGAATTTCAGCCAGCTTTTTGTTCTTCTTGCTGTCGAGATATAATGGAGCTTTGCTTGGTTTTGGCTCGGGGAGTGGGAGAAGCCCACTGTGGCTTATTTAACAAACCAGGATGTTGTAAATCATGGCTTAGCTGGATGCGTGATCCTGGCCTGCGGTTCAGAATTGTTTCTTGTGACTCAGTTGAATGGGAATATTTTGTGCGATGTTTTATTTTTGATTTGTTTTAGGTGATTATGAAGTGCAGGTGGTCCTCAACTTATAACCACTCGTTTAGTGACTGTTCGAAGTTGCAACAGCCCTGAAAAGAGTAACATACAAACAGGCAGGGGGTTGGACTAGATGACCTACAGGGTCCCTTCTGTTCTGTTCTGTTCTGTTCTGTTCTGTTCTGTTCTGTTCTTGCATTGCAGCATCCTGTGATTTGAGTGCTTGGAAATTGGAATGCATTTACAACAGTCTCACTCAGCAACAGAAATGTTGGGCTCAATTGTGGTTGTAAGTTGAGGACTGACTGTAACTTTGAATAGTCACTAAACAAATAGTTATATAGCGGATACATATAGTGTTGGTTTATTAATATCATAATCTGAAATTAAAGAAGGCTGGTTGGGGAATTCTGGGAATTGAGTCCCACCCCTCTTAAAGCATGCTGGCTAGGGAATTCTGGGAGTTGAAGTCCACCCATCTTAAAGCAGGCTGGCTAGGGAATTCCGGGAATTGAGTCCACCCATCTTAAAGCATGCTGGCTGGGGAATTCTGGGAATTGAATCCACCCATCTTAAAGCATGCTGGTTGGAGAATTCTGGGAATTGAGTCCACCCATCTTAAAGCAAGCTGGCTAGGGAATTCTGGGAGTTGAGGTCCACCCATCTTAAGGCCTGCTGGCTGGGGAATTCTGGGAATTAAGTCCACCCATCTTAAAGCATGCTTGGCTGGGGAATTCTGGGAGTGGAAGTCCACTCATGTTAAAGCATGCTTGGCTGGGGAATTCTGGGAGTTGAGGTCCACCCATCTTAAGGCCTGCTGGCTGAGGAATTCTGGGAGTGGAAGTCCACCCATCTTAAAGCAAACTGGCTGAGGAATTCTGGAGTGGAAGTCTACCCATCTTAAAGCAAACTGGCTGGGGAATTCTGGGAATTGAAGTCCACACCTCATAAACTTGCCAAGCTTAAGAAACACTGATCTAGAGAATCCTCCTTGCTGTCACTCAAGATTGCCTTTGTGTTGACTTCAGTCCATTGGGCCTTCAAGGACATCGCTATGTCACTTTCTGGGCAGCCATCCAGAATTGGCTCGCTATCACCTTCATCCAGGAGATTGTCCTTTTTTCAATTTTCGTATCTGGATTTCCAGTTTCGAGGGTCCAAGCCTGGCAGTCTCCCAGGCCGGCCAGCCGCCATTTTGAATATCTCTCCTCAGTTTTATAGTTTTCAGCATCTTCCCTGTTGTACAAAGAGGAATAGCCGCGTCTCAGCATGACCAGGAAATAACTTCCAAACTGAGCTTTTCTTGCAATGTGTGAAAAGGCCCCGACATTCACATGCTGGCATTTATTCTATTCCAAAGATTTGAACTCGTGACCCAGAGGAATAATTTTATTTTATTTTATTTTATTTTTTTTGCAGCCAGCCAGCCAGCCAATCTCAAGCTTGGCTGGTTGTAATTTCCCCTCTGGTCATCCTTAGCTATGAATTAGCCAGAAGTTGACAGGAAAACCTTGCTTTGCGCTGGCTGTGCGGCTATAATGCCGGGCATCTGGAATCGGTTTGCATATATGATGTATCCTTGCGTCTTCCAGTCCCAAAGCCGCGCAGATTCAGTATATAAGAAATGATTGTAAATCTGTTCTGTTCTAAATTTGGGCACCCTAATGTTCACAGCGGGGCCTTGCATACGAATATTTGCAAAATGCATCGGCTTGTGACACGGCTCCAGAGGAAAAGAGACTTGGGGAGAAATGGCGTGCAATTAGAATATATATATATAGAATAGAATAGAATAGAATGGAAGGGAAGGAAGGGAAGGGAAGGGAAGGGAAGGGAAGGGAAGGGAAGGGAAGGGAAGGGAAGGGAAGGGAAGGGAAGGGAAGGGAATTCGTTATTGGCTAAGTGTGATTGGACACACAAGGAATTTGTCTTCGATGCATATGCTCTCAGGAAGGAAGGAATAGGGTAGAGTAGAGTAGAGTAGAGTAGAGTAGAGTAGAGTAGAGTAGAGTAGAGTAGAGTAGAGTAGAACAGAACAGAACAGAACAGAACAGAGAACAGAACAGAACAGAACAGAACAGAATTCTTTATTGACCAAGTGTGATTGGACACACAAGGAATTTGTCTTGGTGCATACGCTCTCGGTGTACATAAAAGAAAAGATACATTCGTCAAGAATCATAAGGTAGAACATTGAATAATAGTCATAGGGAACAAATAAGCAGTCAAATCATATTAGGAAACAGTCAATATAAATCCTAAGGATACCAGCAACAAGGTTACAGTCATACAGTCGTAAGTGGGAGAAGATGGGTGATGGGAACGATGAGAAGATTAATAGTAGTGCAGACTTAGTGAATAGTTTGACAGTGTTGAAGGAATTATTTCTTTAGCAGAGTGATGGCATTTGGGAAAAAACTGTCCTTGTGTCTAGTTGTTTTGGTGTGCAGTGCTCTACAGCGTCATTTTGAGGATAGGAGTTGAAACAGTTTATGTCCAGGATGCGAGTGGTCTGTAGATATTTTCCCAGCCCTCTTTTTGACTCGTGCAGTAGACAGGTCCTCCATGGAAGGCAGGTTGGTAGCCATGGTTCTTTCTGCAGTTCTAATGATCCTCCGAAGTCTCTGTCTCCCTTGTTGGGTTGCAAAGCCAAACCAGACAGTTATGGAGGTACAGATGACAGACTCCATCACTCCTCTGTAGAACTGGATCAGCAGCTCCTTGGGCAGCTCGAGCTTCCTGAGTTGGCGCAGAAAGAACGTTCTTTGTCCAGTCCACTCTAATTCTCTCCTCTCCTCACCTCTCCTCTCCTCTCCCCTCTCCTCTCCTCCTCTCCTCTCCTCTCCTCTCCTCTCCTCTCCTCTCCTCTCCTCTCCTCTCCTCTCCTCTCCTCTCCTCTCCTCTCCTCCGGTCTGGTCCAGTCCAGTCCAGTCCAGTCCAGTCCAGTCTACTCTAATTCTCTCCTCTCCTCTCCTCTCCTCTTCTCTTCTCGCCAGTCCAGTCCAGTCCAGTCCAATCCAGTCTACTCTAATTCTCTTCTCTTCTCTTCTCTTCTCTTCTCTTCTCTTCTCTTCTCTTCTCTTCTCTTCTCTTCTCTTCTCTTCTCTTCTCTTCTCTTCTCTTCTCTTCCAGCCAGTCCAGTCTAGTCTAATTCTCTTCTCCTCTCCTCTCCTCTCCTCTCCTCTCCTCTCCTCTCCTCTCCTCTCCTCTCCTCTCCTCTCTTCTCTTCCAGCCAGTCCAGTCCAATCCAGTCTACTCTAATATTCTTCTCTTCTCTTCTCTTCTCTTCTCTTCTCTTCTCTTCTCTTCTCTTCTCTTCTCTTCTCTTCTCTTCTCTTCTCTTCTCTTCTCTTCTCTTCTCTTCTCTTCTCCGGTCCAGTCCAGTCCAGTCCAGTCCAGTCCAGTCCAGTCCAGTCCAGTCCAGTCCAGTCCAGCTCTCTTCTCTTCTCTTCTCTTCTCTTCTCTTCTCTTCTCTTCTCTTCTCTTCTCTTCTCTTCTCTTCTCTTCTCTTCTCTTCTCTTCTCTTCTCTTCTCTTCTCCCAAAGCCCTAATAAGCAGGTATATACAAAAGAATGAAGGCATTGCTATAAGTGCATTTAAGGCGCCCTGAGTCTTCGGAGGAGGGCGGCATATAAATTGAACTAATAAATAAATAAATAAATAATATTCTATTCTATTCTATTCTATTCTATTCTATTCTATTCTATTCTATTCTATTCTATTCTATTCTATTCTATTCTATTCTATTCTATTCTATTCTATTCTTCTCCTGAAGAAGCAAAAAGTTGGCCAATTTTTAAACTATTTGATGGCTGAATTTGCAATTACTGGGTTCTTGTGGTGCGTGAGTCATAAATCAGGCTGCTCCTGCTCTTTGAACTTGTCAGCTGAGATCCAGAATCCTTGTAAATCAAGCATAAAAGCTTCCGTCAGGCTGGTTTGTGGTAAGGGAGCCGCAAAGCTCCCTCGCAGGAGAGGAACACCCAGAAATCAGAGCAAAAGTGATTCCAGGACTGGACGGCTGCCACCTCACGGCCGTCCTGGGCTCTTTTGGGGATAAGTTGGCATTTGCTATTTTCTCTTTCCCCGAGGAAAGGAAAGTTTGGAGGAGAAAATCCATATAGATCCCCTGTACAGGAAGTCCTCGACTTACAACAGTTCATTTAGTGACCGTTCAAAGTTACAAGGGCACTGAAAAAAGTGACGTATGGCTGTTTTTCACATGACCCCTTGCAGAATCCCCAGGGCTACGTCATTAAAATTCAGAGACTTGGCAACTGACTGTCCTGTCTTGTCTTGTCTTGTCTTGTCTTGTCTTGTCTTGTCTTGTCTTGTCTTGTCTTGTCTTGTCTTGTCTTGTCTTGTCTTGTCTTGTCTTGTCCTGTCCTGTCCTGTCCTGTCCTGTCCTGTCCTGTCCTGTCCTACTCTACCCTATCCTACCCTACCCTACATCCTGTCCTGTCTTACCCTATTCTACATCCTGTCCTGTCCTATCGTATCCTATCCTATCCTATCCTACATCCTATCCTATCCTGTCCTGTCCTGTCCTGTCCTGTCCTGTCCTGTCCTGTCCTGTCCTATTCTATCCTATCCTACCCTACCCTACCCTACCCTACCCTACCCTACCCTACCCTACCCTACCCTACCCTACCCTATCCTATCCTATCCTATCCTATCCTATCCTATCCTATCCTACCCTACCATACCCTACATCCTGTCCTGTCCTGTCCTGTCCTGTCCTGTCCTATCCTATCCTATCCTATCCTATCCTATCCTATCCTATCCTATCCTATCCTATCCTATCCTATCCTATCCTATCCTATCCTATCCTATCCTATCCTATCCTACCCTACCCTACCCTACCCTATCCTATCCTACCCTACCATACCCTACATCCTGTCCTGTCCTGTCCTGTCCTGTCCTGTCCTGTCCTGTCCTGTCCTGTCCTATCCTATCCTATCCTATCCTATCCTATCCTATCCTATCCTATCCTATCCTATCCTACATCCTGTCCTGTCCTACCCTACCCTACCTTACCCTACCCTACCCTACATCCTGTCCTGTCCTATCCTACCCTACCCTACATCCTGTCCTGTCCTACCTTACCCTACCCTACATCCTGTCCTATCCTATCCTACCCTACATCCTGTCCTGTCCTGTCCTGTCCTCTCCTACATCCTATCCTGTCCTGTCCTATCCTATTCTACATCCTGTTCTGTCTTGTCTTTCCCAATCGTATCCTACATCCTGTCCTGTCCTGTCCTGTCCTGTCCTGTCCTGTCCTGTCCTGTCCTGTTCCTGTCCTATCCTATCCTATCCTATCCTATCCTATCCTATCCTATCCTATCCTATCCTATCCTATCCTATCCTATCCTATCCTATCCTATCCTATCCTACCCTACCCTACCCTACATCCTATCCTATCCTATCCTATCCTATCCTATCCTATCCTATCCTATCCTATCCTATCCTATCCTATCCTATCCTATCCTATCCTATCCTATCCTATCCTACATCCTGTCCTGTCCTGTCCTACCCTACATCCTGTCCTGTCCTACCTTACCCTACCTTACCCTACCCTACCCTACATCCTGTCCTGTCCTATCCTATCCTACCCTACATCCTGTCCTGTCCTGTCCTGTCCTACCCTACCCTACTCTACATCCTATCCTGTCCTATCCTATTCTACATCCTGTTCTGTCTTGTCTTGCCCTATCGTATCCTACATTCTGTCCTATCCTACCCTACCCTACATCCTGTCCTCTCCTATTTTCTATATGGTTATTATCAGCATTGTATGTCCCCGTAATCCCCCAGGAGTCTGTCGGCTGAGATCCATTGAGCAGCTACATGCTTTCGTCTTTGAAATCCCTTTCAGCGAAGAGACATTCAGCTTTGTGTATTTTGTGAGAAACCATTTTCCAGGATTCCACATTTTTCTGCTGTTATTAAAAAAAAAAAAGCTTTTCAGGTTAATGCGGAAATAGGGTGGAATGAATGGTATATGTGAACTACCTGGGGACCAGATTTGCTGCCTCTTCTTAGATTAGGAGCTCATAGCTGTATTTCTGAACGGTTCAAGTGCTCATTTCTATTTTGGAAAGATTTTCAGAGACGGTTGTCAATGAATAGAGCCGGCGTCCTTGGGAGTTCTCCACATTTAACTGGCGGAATTGTGTAAGGCAAAAAATGACATTTTCCTTGTGCGGGATTTTTCTACCCACCTCCCTGAAATAAAAATGTCGAGTGGAGCAACAGCGAATGATTTTGCTTACATAGAATAATAGAGCTGGAAGGGACTTTGGAGGTCATCTAGCCCAACTTCCCTGCTCGAGCAGGAGACCCTACACCCGTGATGGCGAACCTATGGCACATGTGCCACAGGTGGCACACGGAGCCATATTGGTGGGCACACAAGCGTTGCCCTGGCTCAGCTCCAGCGTGCATGTTCGCGCCGGCCAGCTGATTTTCAGGCTTTCCGGGCCCACCGGAAGTCAGGAAACAGGCTGTTTCCAACTTCCGGAGGGTTTCGGGGGTGGTGGGGAGGAAGGCCGTTTTTGCCCTCCCAAGGCTCCAAGAAAGCCTCTGGAGCCTGGGGAGGGCGAAAAACGAGCCTACCAGGCCCACCAGTAACCTTTTTGCTGTCACGTGCATGAGTGCATTGAATTATGGGTGTGGGCACGCATGCACGCAACCGCCCTCACGCAATCCCCATTTTTGGCACACGACAGCAAAACGATTAGCTATCACCGCCCTACACCGTTTCTTATTTCATTTAATGTAAAAAAAAAGATGTGGAGAACTCTAGAAAGAGTGCAGAGAAGAGCAACCAAGAGGATTAGGGGACTGGAGGCTAAAACAGATGAAGAACAGCTGCAGGAACTGGGTATGTCTAGTTCAACGAAAAGAAGGACCAGGGGAGACATGATATCAGTCTTCCAATATCTCAGGGGCTGCCCCAAAGAGGGAGTCAAGCTCTTCTTCAAAGCCCCTGAGGGCAGGACAAAAAGCAACGGGTGGAAACTAATCCAGGAGAGAAGCAACTTAGAACTAAGGAGAAAATTCCTGACAGTTAGAACAATTAATCCATGGAACAACTTGCCACCAGAAGTTGTGAATGCTCCAACAATGTAAATTTTTAAGAAGATGTTGGATAACCATTTGTCTGAAGTGCAGGCTTTCCTGCCTAAGCAGGGGGTTGGACTAGAAGACCTCCAAGGTCCCATTAAACTCTGTTATTCTATTCTATTCTATTTATATAGGCCTTTTCAACCCTGACTGTAACCATAACCCTAAAACCCTTATTTTCATGACACTCTTTTCATCCTTTGCCGAAAGGGTTCTTGTCATTCTGCCTGATGCCTAGGAATTCTGTACAGAACAATGCTTAGGGAAAGTTTATATTAGCGTATTAAAAATAACACAGGCATGCCATGCTTTGCCTAAAAACGCCACTCGTTCTCTAGATTTCCTAGGCTTTCTACGCAATGCCACTCTCACCCCTTGCCAGAAACAGATCTATTAAAAGAGAGAAAGCGGCCACCTCCTCAAGGCCAAAACCTTGCTAGCTCCTCCTTATAAATACTCCGAAATACTTGCAAAACATTTCTGCACCAATCGGTCTGATCATGGAATGAAATTGAAGGTGCAACAAATGAAATCACTTTACTAGGTACTAGAACTTCAAATGATCTTGATTCTCTATTAATGCAGCCTGGAATTGCGTCGGCTTTTTTGACTGCTGCTACGTTTTGACTTTACAGCGCGTTCTAGACTTATGACCACAGTCGGGGGCAGAATTTCTGTTGCTAAACTGCGCAGTTGTTAAACGAGTCGCACCCGATTATGCAACTTTCTTTTTTTGTGCGTACCAAGGTAGCAATGAGTGCAATTGTTTAAATCCACTTTAGGCATCAAAGCTAGCTGGGTAGCTTTGAGCCAATCCACTTTAGCCCTGAAAACTGGCTGGTTGACATTGAGCCAATCACCAGGAGACGGTGAGTTCTAATCCCACTTTAGGCATGAAAACTGGCTGGGTGACGTTGAGCCAATCACCAGGAGATGGTGAGTTCTAGTCCCACTTTAGGCATGAAGGCCAACTGGGTGTCTTTGGGCCACTCCCTCTCTCCCAGCCTGATCTACCTCACAAGGCTGTTGTGGTGGGGAAAATAGGAGGAGGAAGGAGCATTAGATATGCTCATCATCTTGAGTTACTTATAAAAATAATAAAGGTGGGATTTAACTTTTAAAAAAAGAAAATAAATCACACTTTATGCGGCTTGCTAACTGACATTGGTAGCCCGTCCCAATCTCTGCGGATTGCAAAACACACAACTGCAAGAACAGCGTGTCCATAAATCAGAAATCGCAGCTGCTTGAAAAGTGCTAGGTTTTCCTGGAACCCTTTCTGTAAACAAAGATATATATATCTATATCTACAGTGACTTTGGCCCAAACAGCTGCTTTTTCCTCTCTGGCTGAACTTGCTTCCCTGAGGTTTTCCTTTCAAAAGCTGGGATATGTTTTTGTCCAGCAAACATTTGAGATGCTAAAGGAGACAAGCACAGTTGTGGTTTTGTGGTGGTTTTCATTTTGGACCAGGGCCCAGGTAATTTGTCACACCTTCACCAAGATGGCCGAAGCTGTGGTGTGTAGCCTCCAAGGGAGTTCAGCCACTGAAACTCTGTTGAATTGGCTTTGGGTGGCTCTTTTCTCAGCACAACCTACCTTACAGGGTTGTTAATTGAAAAACGGAGGAGTGTTCCAGCTGGAGGAAAGGAAGGAACCGGGGGTGGTATTCAGCCGGTTCGGATCAGTTTGAGGTAGCGGAAACTGGTAGCGGAAATCGCAGGTGGGCCCGCCCACCTGTCCCAGCTCTATGCTGTCCTATTTAGGCATGTTTTTGAGGACGGGGGCATGCATGGAAGGCGTGTGCACGAGTAAAGCACTTAAAAGAAGATCAGGCACGGGCGCGGAAGTTAGGCACACGTGACGAACCGGGCTTGCACGCAAAACGAGCGTGCACACGCGCGGCGAACCGGTAGCAACAAAATGTGAAACCCACCCCTGGAAGGAACTAGATATGCAGTTAGACCTTGGTTTATGACCACAATTGCACCGAAAATGTCCATGGGTAAGCAAGACCGTTGTTAAGGGAGTGAGTTTGCCATATTTTATGACCTTCCTTGCGACCGTTGGTAAGCGAATCACTGCAGTTGTTGAGTTACTAACACGGTTGTTAAGTGAATTTAGCTTCCCCGCTGGCTTTCCTTATGAGAAGGTTAGAAAAGGCGATCACGTGGCGGCAAGCGTCGTAAGTATGAGTCCGTTGCCAAGCACCTGAATTTTTAATCATGGGACTATGGGGGAATGCTGTCAAGGTCGTACGTGTGAAAAACGGTCCTAAGTGTGGAAAACAGTCATCAGTGAACTTTTTTCCGCGCCTTTATAATTTCAAAGGGTCACAAAATGAACTGCTGTAAGGTGAGAACTGCCTGTATCGCTTTCTTAATTTCCTGGGGAAGCAATGCATGTGGCTAAAATTGCAACCCCAAGGTTCTTCGATTAGGAAGAAAGAGGGATGTTGTGATTCACAACTTGTTGTGGCCTGTTGGCTACCGGCCCCTCCAGCAGCCGAATTGGATGGATCAGCATCAAGGCAAGAGGGAATGGAGCTGGGGGAGAGAGAGAGAGAGAGAGGGAGGGAGGGAGGGAGAGAGAGAGGGGGAGAGGGAGAGGGAGAGAGAGAGAGGGAGGGAGGGAGAGAGAGAGAGGGGGAGGGAGAGGGAGAGAGAGAGGAGGAGAGAGAGAGGGAGAGGGAGAGAGGGAGAGAGGGAGGGAGAGAGAGAGGGAGGGAGGGAGGGAGAGAGAGAGGGGGGAGAGGGAGAGAGGGAGGGAGGGAGGGAGGGAGAGAGGAGGAGAAGGAGAGGGAGGGAGAGGGAGGGAGGGAGAGAGGGGGAGAGGGAGAGAGGGGGGAGAGAAGGAGAGAGAGGGGGGAGAGGGAGAGAGGGAGAGAGAGGGAGAGGGAGGGAGGGAGGGAGGGAGGGAGGAGAGAGAGAGGGGGAGAGGGAGAGGGAGAGAGGGAGGCAGAGCTGCACCATCCGTCAGCCCTCAGATGGAGAGTCAACAGCCCCCAGCTCTGGAGGTGGTGGCTGATGAGGAAGAGGAGAAACAGCTAGGCCCAGTGCCTGACGCGCGGATGCTCAGAAGGCAGAGGAGAGGAGAGCAGTGGAAATCCACGGGCCGGTCCCTGGGACGGAAGAGCCACTGCTGCTAGTGAAGCCCCACCCTAGCTCTGGGGATAAAAGACAACTATTCATCTCCCTGTGGGACAGACTTGTTAGAGAAACTTTTTGCCGTGGCTGCTGGTGCTCCGAATAAAGGAATCTTTGAGTTCACTTCAGAGGGTTTGTCGTGTTTGGGGAGCTGGCTAGTACAACCACAACCACACCCAAAGACAGTACGTCACCTGGATCACACAATAGCTCAGGGACATCACGAAGAGACTGTAATTGCTTTATCCAGCTTACAGTATATGAGTCTAATGTCGGTTTGCAGCAAGGGGAACTGAGGCGTATTCCAGGAACCGTCCTCCCTACGATGATTCACGGCGACTGTAGTGCCAGATGGATGAAGCAACCGGGGTTGGCCTGAGTCAGACAATGCAACTTTCTCCCCGATTCTTTGACAGTTGAGACCAAGGTTCACATCCTTCGTTCGGAATTCTGGTTTTCGGCATGCGTCAGTGATCCACCTAAGAGAGAACCTGACGATCTTCGGGAAATGAATTTCATCAAGAGAACTGGGAGGTGAATCAGAGAGGCCACTGGTGCTTTAGCCCTGTTTGTTTGATCTGTTGTTAGGAAGGAGCATTTCTGCTGCATTGGGTCAAAGGGGGGGGGATTCTGGGATATCTATATCTAAATATCTCTATATCTAAATATCTCTCTCTCTCTCTCTCTCTCTCTCTCACACACACACACACACACACACACACACACACACACACACACACACACACACTATATATATATATCACTATATAGGCTCTCCGGAGGCTGGAACCAGTGTTTTTCCTGACTTCTGGTGGGGCCAGAAGGCCTGAAAATCAGCTGGCTGGCACACACATGCGTGCCGGAGCTGAGCTCGTGTGCCCACCGATATGGCTCTGCGTGCCACCTGTGGCTCCCGATATGGCTCTGCGTGCCACCTGTGGCTCCCGTGCCATAGGTTTGCCATCACAGTTCTATATGTCCGCTGAGTTATTTGTAAAAATAATAGAGGAAGGATATCAATAAATAAGTAAATCAGTAAGGGTGAAACCTAAGTCAGCTTTGCTCGTGTCCCATTGTCTTTCATGTGTAAGTCCAGCTCATAAAATTCATATTCAGTGACTTTTGCATCCCGGCGATAGTCACAGCCTAAACAAATGCATCTGTTGTTTCCCTCTGGATACTGTCCATGTGGGTGTGTTGCAAAACTTGCCAGTTAGGGTTGTGGACAAAGCTGGCCCTAACCCTGTTTTCCCCTTCTCCAGCGGTTAAGAGATGCCAAAACCAGCCGTGTCAATATCGCTTCGTTGCCTGCTAATTGTCGCCAATCAAACAGATGTTTGCAGCCTAGTTGAAGAGCTCTGCGGCCGTTTACATGACGTATGACAGCCGGAGCATCTGAGCTGTGGCAAGGAAGACTGATAGATGGGAGGCTTTATCTTATCCTTCCTCCAACCTGGCGCCCTCCGGCTGTGCTGGATGTCAGTTCCGCCAGATGCTGAGCCAGCATTTGGAGTAGGTCATAGTAGCTGGATGCTAGATGCCGTCAACCAGGCAGATGTTTCAGGTGTGGCCAAAGAGCAGAGTGGACTCAGAAAATGTATTTGCCTCTCTTTCTGCATTTGAACCAGATTTTGCAACCAGCCTCTTTAGTTCTACTGTTTCCAGATGTTTTGGGCTTGCCCGAATCCTTTGATGGTGCGATCTTTGGATTACAGGATCTGAAGATAGAACATCTGAAGGGCATCAGATGGAGGAAAATTTGCTAAAGATAGTTTGATGCTTGTATCTCAGATTTCTTCTTCTTCTTCTTCTTCTTCTTCTTCTTCTTCTTCTTCTTCTTCTTCTTCTTCTTCTTCTTCTTCTTCTTCTTCTTCTTCCTCTTCCTCTTCCTCTTCCTCTTCCTCTTCCTCTTCCTCTTCCTCTTCCTCCTCTTCTTCCCATCCCCTTTCCCTCCTCTCCCTCCTTCCCCTCCTCCATCACCCATAATTCACGGATTCCTGCTAGCATACTAATCTAGCATCTTCACCAGGGTTGTGAGAGATAAGACATCTCTTTTAACTTTGATCAAATAAACCAACTTTATAATCCTTCCTTCTTCTTCTTTCTTTAATTGAGGACCCAGTTTGTGGGGGCAATAAGCTGACTTTGTATAAAATATACAGAAGTATGAAGGCTATTGCTTAACACATTGTAAGCCACCCTGAGTCTTCGGAGAAGGGCGGCATATAAATCTAATTTTTTTTAAAAAATCCCATGAAATAATCTGCTACCTGTAGAAGTTGATTTATTTTCATTTTTTCTTTGCTCCTTTTTTCAAAATCTTTCAAAAATTTTAAGAAGCGTCCTTTTGCCCATACAAAAACATTTACCAGGCCTTTTATTTTGATTTATCAGTTGTGTTTCCCTTTTTGTTTTTAATCTTTACCCACTTTATTGTCTTCTTTTTATAGCCAGTAAACCATTCTTTTCCAAATAATTCTTCTTTGTAGTTTCCACTTTTGATACTTCTTCTATCTTGTCAGATAAAATTTGTTCCACATCTGTCATTCCTTTATTAAATCTTTGAGACATAACCAAGCCACAGAACCAGACATCATTACTGTAAATATTGATATTGTAATTATTAATTTCTGGTTCCATTTTTCAAAGATCTCCCTTAATATTTCTGAGGTTTAAACATTTTATGTCATGTTGCAAATCTCAGTATTAATTGTCAAGAACAAGCTTACTTTTTTCTGCTTTGAATCTTTAGTGACCAATTTCTAAAATCATTGTTTTATATTGTCTTTGTTATGAGTTACAACAATCAAAATAAGTCTCTTTCCTACGGCAAGCTGTTTATTTTCTATAATTAATTCCAAAATCATACAGTAAAAGTCAAATGTTCCAAATCTATCTGGGCCCTTATTTCACTGCTAACTTTCTTAGATCAATTTCCAAATTTAGAGGTTTTTTTTTTTTGCTGCTTATTTCATATTCTTTAAATTCTTAAGCTTATAATTACTTTTTCTTTTGTTCAGCGCTGAAGATAAACTCACCTCACAAAAACTTTTCAAACTTGTCATTGTGAAGGTCGCTAATAGCTTCAAGATGAATTAAATTAAGAATTAAGATTCAATTAAAAGGCAATTTGTGAAGGTGATTAGAAAGTGAGGTATGCGAACTTAATGCCGTTTAAAAGTCTCAGCTGCCATTGTGAGCAAAATATTTTTATTTATTTACTTACTTATTTACTTAAAACAGCTGACAGCAAATCAGCTGAGAGTCGGGAGGCCGATCCAATCAACTTGTGCTAATTAGGCTGTGCTGAAGCTGAAAGGAGCTGTTTTTTCTTGCTGTTCGCTTGCAAGGAGGTAACTGCTGCGAGGAACAGGCCAAAGGGTGGGGGCCAGTGGATGGGCGGGGCTACATTTGGTGTATAAGATGCACCTAAATTTTCATCCCCTTTTGGGGGGGGGGAAGGTGCATCTTATACTCCAAAAAATATGGTATTTACTTACCAAATTTATATGGTTGCCTAACTCACACAGAGGACTCCGGGCAGCTTGCAATATCATAAATCCACAACATAAAAACCACATGCCCTGACAGTATATGGTAATATTATTTACTATTAAACAAATTTATATGGCTAATTCTGCCATTCCCTTGGCCCTCAAACCTGCGGAAAACTGCTGCCCTGCAGTCTCCTTATGTGGAGCAGTCATCCAGAGCACTTGTGGGCAATCTCCTGTCCTTTCCTTATCTGGAGAGATTCTAAGGAATCTGTCCAGGGGTGAAATGTTAAATTTGTTACTACCAGTTCTGTGGGCGTGGCTTGGTGGGGGGGGTGGTTAATGTGACTGGGATGGGCATGGCCAACATTTTTTTTTAAAACTTTTCAAAGCATTTTTTCTAATGGTTTGAAAAGCCTCTCTGCCGATCAGGCAACTCAGCTGGGATCGTCAGAAACTTTTCAAAGCATTTTTTTTTAACCACCTCTTTGGCTAAGAGGTTGCAGAAAAAAATACTTTGAAAAGCCTCTGAAGAACCCAGCTGAGCCGCGTGATCATCAGAGGCTTTTTTTTTTACTTTTAAAAGCATTTTTTCATCGGAAGAGGTTGTAGAAAAAATGCTTTTAAAAGTAAAAAAAAAACCCAAAGCCTCTGATGATCATGCGGCTCAGCTGGGCATGGTGGGGGGCGGGGGGCGCAGGAATTTTTTGCTACCGGTTCTCCGACCCATCCGCCACCATCGCTACTGGATCAGGCAAACTGGTCCGAATCGGGAGCATTTCACCCCTGAACCTGTCTATCTACCAGTTTGTTAGTTTTTGTCGTTGTATTGTTAGCTCTGCTATCTTGTTCTGAAAGTTCATGGCTCCACCCACGCTATGTGCTATATTATTTTGTGTTTCTCAACTTTGGCAACTTTAAGAGGTCTGGACTTCAACTCCCAGGATTGACCCTGGGGAATTGTGGGAGTTGAGGTCCAGACGTCTTAAAGTTGCCAAGGTTGAGAAACACTGCTGTAATCTGTCACTCTCACCAGAGTGTGTTTGGCCACAAGGGACCACTGTCAACATAAATGTAAAATGTTTATTGGACAGTTTTCTTATGCCATTTCTGTTTATAATTCTGGATCTCGAGAGGAGAATCCAGGGAGGAGGAGAGGCAGTTTTCTCAGGGAAAAAAAGAAAAGGAGGCGTGACACTTCTCATGAATTGCGAGCAAGAATTCTCTTTCCTGGTTTCTTCGTTTCCTTCTCGTACTACCTTATGTCAGGCATGCTTCCATCAAAATCCAGGAAAGAATGACCCAGACTCCATTGAAGAATAAAGTATAGTACTTTTACTAGAAATGAAGTGAACGTAACCAAAGGAAAGCAGAATCTAAGGCAAAACGCGCGAAAGTAACAGATAGAAAGCATCCCCTCTCACCGTAAATCATCCAATCCAAATGTCTCCCAGAGGTCAGGTGGGACCATACATCTGGCAGTGTCATCAATCAGGAATGCTGTGGCCGTTGACCCGATAGGAGCTTCACAGGTTCAGCAATAAGTCTTAAGAATCAGTTTCATTTCCCGGCCAGCATACATAGCCCGGCTAGGTACCCCCCTCCCTCCGTTACTATGGCAGCCAATGCAAAGAAAAGCGGAGGCTGACATTCGGCCCCCCTTCAGAAGAGAAGAACCTCTGGTCCTGAAAGAGAGAGAAAGGAGGTGATACCACAAACAAAATAATTACAAAATAAGGCCTTATAAAATGGCCTTATTTTCAGGGAGGTCTTATTATTTTGTGGTGCGTGGAACAAGATGGGGCTCCTCTTGCCGTCTTACCTGATATCCAGCTCTGCATTTAAATATTTTCAGGGAGGGTTTATTTTCAGAGGGAGGCTTATTTTAGCGCATGAGCTCAAAAGCCTGAATGGGCTTATTATCAGGGGATGTCTTATTTTCGGGGAAACAGGGTACTAAGCTGCTCTTCTTTTTTTTCAAAATAATATTTTGTTTTCTTTAGATCCGTGCAGCAGCCAGCAAAGCGTCCATGCCAATTCAGAAAGGCAACATTTCAATCACCTCAGTTTATGTTCCTAACAAGCGGTTCTTGATTTACAACTGTTTGTGTAGCAACCATTTAAAGTTACAACAGCACTGAAGAAAGTGACTTGCGACACTTTTTCACACTGTTGCAACATCCCCATGGTCACGTGATCAACATTGGCAACTGTCTTATACTTATAATGGGTATAGTGTCCCGGGTCATGTGATCACCTTTTGTGGCCTTCTGACAAACAAAGTCAATGGGGAAAGCCAGATGTACTTAACAACTGTGTGACTAACTTAACAACTGCAGTTTGTTTATTTGTGTTGCAGAAAGTTAGCCCCCACCCGTCTCCTAGAAGAACGAAAGATTTTGAGAAATTTTAAAAAGGCAGAATATTATATTTTTCCTGGATGAGAAATGGAGAAATATGTTCTTGGAAAGCAGTCCCCACTTTTCTTAATAGCCGTCGGCAGATGTCAGCACTTAAGAGATAAAGAGATAGATAGCTCTATTCATAAGCAAATACCATCACCCAAGATTTTTTTAAAAAATTAGATTTATATTCCGCCCTTCTCCGGAGACTCAGGGCAGCTTACAATGCATTAAACAATAGCCTTCATACTTTTGTATATTTTATACAAAGTCAGCTTATTGCCCCCACAAACTGGCTCCTCAATTAACCTACCTTAGAAAGGATGGAAGGCTAAGTCAACCTTGAGCTTGGTGAGATTCGAACTTACAGTAATTGCAGACAGCTGAATGTTAATAACAGGCTTTAGTCTGCTGAGCTATCCAGGCTCTTGCCAACAAAGGTAGGATTAGGCCTTCAGCCACAATAGGAATTGCCCAACAAGCCCCTTCATTGCATCAGCCAAACTTCAACCAAACGTAGCTCAGACAAATATGGCCCCTACATGGCCCCATGGGAGTCTGACAACAGCCAATAGAATCCATGTTCTTACACAGGAACAGAAAGTTCAAGTGCAAAGCCCAAGAGAAGGTGTAAATACCCTCTACTCTCAACTCCATGTGGTCAGCTATACCAGAACCATGTGCTTGGTGGTTATGCTTCATCATTAAACCATCTTTCCAATGTCTTTCTCCCGGCTTGGAACTGAACCAGGTGGATATTTCTTCCAACAGTGTCAGAAGCATCCCAATTGAAATAAGGCCTCGCACACTACATAAAATCTGCAATATCAAATACAAGACCAAAATAGGTACAAGTTAAAGGAATCTTTCAATCCAGAAATATCCGAGGCGTAGCGAGGTGCACATACCTACCTGTAACAGCTGCAGCGATTCACTTAACAACCCTGGCAAGAAAAGGGAGCAAAACTCACTTAAGCACCGTCTTGCTGAACAACAGTAATTTTGGGGGTCAATTGTATTCGTAAGTTGAGGACGACTTGTAATGGTTTGAGCAACCGTTTGTCTTGCTCTGTTTCTTTGCCGTCTTTCTATCCCTGTGAGGGTTGCAAGAATCCCTGTCAGTGGTTATCAGGATTTATTAAAAGAAGCCAGTAAGGGGGGGGGGGGGGAGAAAATGTTTTGCAGAGATTAAAGTGGATTGTGAGCTGATCTTGGGCTGAATTGCTAGGCAGTTGGATCTGTTTGCTTAAGTCAGCATCTCGCGTAAGGAAACGGCTTCTTTCTTTCTGTCTCTGCCGTCCTTGAATGCAGCACTAGAAGAATTGAAAACCTAATATGGAAGGTAGAAGTAGTCCTTGACCAGAGGTAGGTTTCACATAATTTTACCACCGGTTCGGCACGTACCGAAAATGTGAACATGCGTGCCTTCCAGGGGTGAAATGCTCCTGGTTCGGACTGGATCGCTTGATCCGGTAGCGATGGTGGCGGGTGGTTCGGAGAACTGGTAGCAAAAATCCCTGCCCTCCCTCCCCCATGCCCAGCTGAGCCGCACAATCATCAGAGGCTTTTTAAAAAAAATTTAAAAGCCTTTTTTCTACAACCTTTTAAAAGTAAAAAAAAAAAGCCTCCGATGATTGCACGGTTCAGCTGGGATCGTCAGAGGCTTTTAAAAGAAAAAAAGGCAACTCAGCTGGGATCGTCAGAGGCTTTTAAAAGCATTTTTTTTAGAACCTCTGGCTAAAAAAATAGTTTTAAAAATAGTTTTAAAAATAAATAAATAAATAAAAAGTTGCCCACGCTCGCCCAGTCACATTATTCCCCACCAAGCCACACCTACAGAACTGGTAATAACAAATTTTACATTTCACCACTGGTGCCTTCCGTGCGTGCACCCAGCCTTCCGCAAATGCGCTTTGCTCACACGCACAGCTTGCACTCATGCGCGCGGATTAGAAAACGTGGCTAAATAGGATAGCATAGCACCGGCACTACCGAACCGGCTGAATGCCACCACTGTCCTTAACTTACAACAGTTTGTTGAGTGATGTTGAAGTTACAAGAGCACTGAAAAAAGTGACGTGGTGCCATTTTTCCCCTTTGTCGTCGATCCCCTTTGACGACTTTCTGACAAGCGAAGTCAAAGGAGAAGCCAGATTCACTCAATAACTGTGTTACTAACCGGACAATTGCAGTGGTCAATTCACTTAATATTTGTGATGGGTTATAAAATGGGGCAATTTAACTTCTCCAATATCTTGCTTAGCAACAGAAATTTTGGGCTCAATTGTGGTCATAGGTTGAGGACTACCTGTATTTAATAGATGAACAGATTAATACAGTTGGGAGGGACCTTGTAGGTCATCTAGTCCAACCCCCCGCCACTTGGATGGGTGGGGGCAGCCTGGCCTCTCTTTCTAGCTAAAAAGACCTTCCCTCTTCCTCGGTGCCCCAATGTCTTAATAGGGCTAGGAGGAAAAAGACTCGATTCATCCCAGCATGCTCTTCTTTTGAACTTGAAATAAGGTGTGGTAACATCTTTAAAGGAGATAGGGGACCTTGGAAAGATGAGTTCGATTCCCGCCTTAGGCATGAAATCTGGTGGGTGACTTTGGGCCACTCGCCAGGAGATGGTGAGTTCTAGTCACACATTAGGCATGAAAACCAGCTGGGAGACTTTGGGCCAATCACCAGGTGAAGGTGAGTTGTAGTGCCACCTTAAGCATGAAGGCCATCTGGGTGACTTTCGATCAATCATCAACAGATTGTGACTTCTAGTCACACATTAGGCATGGAAAGTAGTTGGGAGACTTGGGGCCAATTGCCAGGAGACTGTGAGTTCTAGCCCTGCCTTAGGCATCAAAGCCGTCTGAGAGACTTTGGGCCAATTACCAGGAGACAGAGAGTTATAGCGCCGCCTTAGGCATGAAACCATCTGGGTGACTTTGGGCCAGTATTTCTCTTTCTCTTTCTCTTTCTCTTTCTCTTTTCTCTTTCTCTTTCTCTTTCTCTTTCTCTTTCTCTTTCTCTTTCTCTTTCTCTTTCTCTTTCTCTTTCTCTTTCTCTTTCTCTTTCTCACAGCCCAAACCACCTCCCGGGGTTGTTGTTGTAGGGAAAATAAGAGGAAGAAGATTTGTTAGGTATATTCACCGCCTTGAGTTATTGATATAAATCATCATGGCAGAGTCTAAATAAAGTACGTAACTAAGTGTGAACATGTTAAGATATTGACTTTAGTACTTGGAGCAGTAAAGTGTACTAAAAGCCAGAACACACAACATTTGTAGTCGATTAGTTACGAGAGTGCTGACTCATGCATGAGGCAATCTACGCTCTGATTGGTTGCTCTGGGTGTAAAGGGGGAGTTTCCCTTTTTTCCCGCCTTTTTCTTCTTTGTGTTCTGTATATACTGTAAAAATTTACCTCATGATGATGATGTTGCTGTGCTCCTGACTGTCTTGTGTTCTTTCTTTTCTGGATGATGACAAAGACTGTTGTCAATTTAAACGTTAAATATATTTATATTTATAGAAAAGATACAAGTTTGTGTCAATGTCTCTGACTTCACCGACTGGACAGCTGCCGTGCAATTCCCTCACAGAAGACATGAGGAAAAAAAAAATGGCTGGCTTCCCACAATACAGCTCTCCAATTTAATTTTAGCCATTATGCAGTCAAGCTCCTAGGCCTTAATTTGATTTTCCCTTCCTTCTTTTGTTTCTTTCCTTGTTTATACCTGCAGCCAGTCCAGGGTAATTTTTTTTTTAAACAACGGCGACTAACCTCACTTAGAGACGTGAGGACAACGAAAGCATGCAAATCTCCCCAAAAGGCATAAGATTAAGGAGGGAAACACATGTTTATCCAAGCAGGGATAAAGTTCTTCTTGCATCTTTAAGTGTTTTGTTTTCCTCCAGATTTTTCCAGGAAGCAAAATGTAGAACTTTGAAGCTCCTGCTTTGGGGGAGAAAAGAGAATAATAATAATAATAATAATAAAAAGAAAGCCCTGAAAACTCGAGACACTGTAAACATGCAGAAATACAAAGAAAAATCTCTCAGGCCATGTGTCTGGGTGCGTTTGTGGGAATTTGCAACTCATCTCCATGTTTCAGCCAAGTCTTTACAGCCCCAATCTTGGCTGTAGTTTTAAGCCGGATTGAATTTTGAATCGACAAAGCCCGCAGAATCCTGAGCCTCCGGCTTCATTTCAGCTCCCATTTTATCTTTTTGTGTTCTGGGGGTTGATTTGCGTTGCGTTCCCATTATCCTTCTGTCCTCCCCTCCCCTCCACAAATCTTTGGAGGGAGACAATGTAATTTCACTGTTCTCGGATACGGGCTGTCGGGATTTGGGTTAGAGGCTGCGCTTTGACTGTGGTTTCCCCAAAAGACGGAGACACAGAGCAATATCTTCGCGAGCTTTCCTTATTCCGTAGTCCTCAACTTAGGACCATAATTGAGCCCAAAATTTCTGCTGTTAAGTGTGACAGTTGTTAAACGAGTTTTTCTCATTTTTATGACCTTCCTTGCCACAACTGTTAAGTGAATCACTGCAGTTGTTACGTTAGTGGCATGGATTTGGATTTATCCAAGGTCACCCAGTCAGCTTTCATGTCTAAGATAGGACTAGAACTCGCTCTCTCCTCGTGACTCGCCCGATCAGCTTTCATGCCTAAGACAGGACTAGAACTCACTGTCTCCTGGTGATTGACCCAAAGTCAGCCACTTGGTTTCCATGTCGAAGGTGGGACTAGAATTCACAATTTCCTACTGATTGGCCCAAAATCACTCAGCCGGCTTTTATGCCTAAGGCAGGACTAGAACTTATGGTCTTCTGCTTTTTAGCCTGGTGCCTTTATCACATATCAACTGTTTTCTCCAATGTTCTCCAAACATCCTAGTCATGTTGTAGGCCAGCAGGACTGAGAACCGAAGTCCCAGACATCTGTTAAGGAACCAGGTTAGAGAAAGTGGTTGGGAAAATATAAATGCTGAGTCCCTTTCTGCTGTTTTGACATGAGTCGAAGTGTTTGCTTATTCTGGTTTACGGTGGCTTCCTTCTCCCTTTTGGCCAAGGATAAGTTAGCTTTCTTGAATTATGGCACCGCTCTTGAAAGTCAATAGGAGGGAAGGAAATGCTTTTCAATAATGGGTTCTCTGTTTTTCTTCTTTTCCCTTAGGATAAGTGGTACCCAGGGACCTGCACTTTGGCAACCTTGTATATTGTTCACCGCCACGCTTCCAAATTAGGAATACAAAGATACTTTTGGTCATCATGTCGGGAGACATGTGGAGATGGACCTGCCTTGGCTTGCATCTTGTCTTCTGCACTGTGGGGCCATCTTCGGCCACTAGGCAACTGCCCTCTCACCCAAAGAAACCTTTCTTGACCTTCTCCTCGGAAGCCACCGAGATATCCTTCAATCACTTGGTGGTCGACAAAAGGAAAGGATCTATTTACTTGGGGGCTATCAATTGGATCTACAAGCTCTCCAGCGACCTGGTGGTGGAGGCCCGTCACGAGACGGGTCCGGATATCGATAATCCCAAATGTTATCCTCCCAGGCTGGTCCAGCCTTGCAATGAACCTCTGATATCCACCAACAACATCAACAAGATGTTGCTGATCGACTACAAAGAGAACAGGTTGATCGCTTGTGGCAGTTTATACCAGGGGATCTGTAAACTCTTGAGATTGGATGATCTGTTTAAACTTGGGGAGCCCTTCCACAATAAGGAGCACTACCTCTCTGGGGTGAACGAGAGTGGTTCCGTGTATGGAGTCATTGTTTCTTACAATAACATGGATGACAAGCTGTTCATTGCCACGGCGGTTGATGGGAAGCCCGAGTACTTTCCCACCATCTCTAGTCGGAAGCTCCCCAAAAATTCGGAAGCGGAAGGAATGTTTGCCTACGTTTTCCATGACGAGTTTGTGGCTTCCATGATCAAGATCCCATCGGATACGTTCACCATTATACCCGACTTTGATATCTATTATATCTATGGCTTCAGCAGTGGTAATTTTGTTTATTTTTTGACCCTTCAGCCTGAAATGATTTCCCCATCGGGTTCCACCACCAAGGAGCAAGTTTACACCTCAAAACTGGTCCGCCTCTGTAAAGAAGACACGGCCTTCAACTCTTACGTTGAGCTGCCCATTGGCTGCGAAAAGAATGGGGTGGAATACCGATTGTTGCAAGCCGCCTATTTATCGAAGGCGGGATCCATCTTGGCTAGATCTTTGGGGATCCTGCCGGAGGACGATGTTCTCTTCACGGTCTTCTCCAAGGGGCAAAAGAGGAAAATGAAATCCTTGGATGAGTCAGCTCTTTGCATCTTTCTCCTGAAGAAGATCAACGACCGGATCAAGGATCGGTTGCAGTCCTGCTACAGGGGAGAAGGCACGCTGGATTTGGCTTGGCTCAAAGTGAAGGATATTCATTGCAGCGGCGCAGTACGTCTCAATTCTGGCTTGTTTACCCCCCTCCAAATCATTTTAGCTAGGTGAAAGGGCTCAAAGAACTGATTTAGGGAGAGGTTGGTGACGAATGGGTTTTGTGAGTTGGGAGAAATATTTAAGAAAGAGCTTCTCTGGAATATGGATATTTCATTTGTGCAAATATCCGTAGCAATTTGACTCCTGATTTAGTCGCTCTCGTGGGATCCTTGAGCTTGCTGGCTTATAAACTTCACACCCTTCTAGCACTGATGATGTTACGTAGTTGGGTAATGAAATGAAATATAATGAAAGCAAGCTCAGAGAGCACCAAGGACGCTACAATCCTCCTCCTCATTCTCCTCCTTTTCCTCTTTGAGCTGTTTGGACATCAACTTCCAGAATTCCCCTATGCTGCCTAGGGAATTCTGGAAGTTGAAGTCTACACAGCTCAAAGCTGCCAAGATTGAGAAACAGTCAGTGGTGGGATCCTCCCAGTTTAACAACCGGTTTGGTGATCGCATGCGCAGCTTGAAGAAATCTTCACTTCCTGGTTTCTTCGGAGGAGTAATACAGCTGATTCGCGCGGCAATCCGCTCTACTGCATGAATCAGCTGAGAAGATAAAGGTAGGAAAATAGGGTCCATCTGATCTTCAGGGCTAACCGGTTTGCTCCCAGCTGATCGTTGGAGCTACCGGTTTGCCTAAATCGGTCCGAACTGGTTGCATCCCACCCCTGGAAACAGTGCTTTAATCAATATACTACACTTGTTATTAAAGCAATAGTAACCAGAGACAAAGAAGCAATAAGACGAACAAAGAATGTGGGGAATTCTTGAAATATTTCATCCCTTTAAACACCAATTGATGTTTGAAAACAGGCGGCAAAAATCTAGTTAGGATGCAAAGCAAGTTTTGCACTAGAGATTGTCTCATTCTTCCTGCCTCTCTCCGATTCCTCAGATGATACAGTACACAAAGCAAAAATAAATTGGTTTTAGACCCGAGATTGCAAACAGAATAATGGATCGTATCAAGGTCTTTATTTTGATTTCCTCAGATGGGAAAGGCTTTGCATGATCGGCATAAAAATATTATCATTTTCTTGAGTGATGTACGGTACTCAGATAGTGGGATATTTTTGTGGGAACTGAAGTCCCATACATCTTAAAGCAGGCTGGTCTGGGGAATTCTGGGAGCTGAAACCCACATTCCTTAAAGTGGATGAGATTGCGAAACATTGCTCTAGCCAGTATAAATAAAATTAGTCTTTAATCTTCTGTGGAGTTTATCTCTTGCTCTGGCCTACCTCGTAGAGCTGGTAGAACTGTGGTAGTGTAATGGTTAGATTATAGTATTACAGGCTAACTCACTGCTCACTGTCAGGAGTTCAGTCCTAACCGACTCAAAGTTGACTCAGCCTTCCATCCTTAAGAAGTCGGTAAAATGAGCAGATTGTTGGAGGCAATAGGTTGACTCTGTAAAGTGCTTAAAGAGGGCTGTAAAACACTGTAAAGTGGTATATAAGTCTAAATGCTTAGAGAGGGCTGTAAAGCGGTATGTAAGTCTAAATGCTATTGCTAAGTGCTATTCACCTAATGTTTGCTGCGTTCATTTAATCATCGCTGCGTTCACTTAATGGCTGTTGCATACAATTAATGACCAATGCAAAAAAAAAAGTCATAAAATTAGGCACAGACATGTGATGACCCGCTTAATAACTGGTATGACTTACAACCATCATTCTAGGCTCAATTACGGTCATAAATCGACATCTACTACAAATTGTATAATTTGTGTAATGCTAAACAAGTTACAGCTTTGGCCTCAGTCGGTGTCTGCCGATCTCTTGTAGGTGTTGTCTGTCAGTCTGGGACCTTTCAAAGTTTCAGGGGCACTGAAAAAAAGTGAGTTATGACTGTTTTTCACACTCACGGTCATTTTCACACTTACCAGCTCCCCATGGCCACATGATCAAATTCAGATGCTTGGCAACTGATTCATATTTATGACCTGAGCCCTGGTGATACAGCAGTGAGACTACAGTATGGCAGGCAAATTCTGTCAACTGCTAGCAGTTCAATCCTGACAGACTCGAGGTTGACTCAAGACTTACATCCTTCCGAGGTCGGTGAAATGAGGACCTAGAGTTTTGAGAACAATAGGCGGACTCTGTAAACCACTTAGAGAGGGCTGTAAAGCACTGTGAAGTGGTATATAAGTGCCATTGCTAACTATCCACAATTTATCTGTGGTGGCGCAGTGGTGAGACTGCAGTATTGCAGGCAAACTCTGCCGACTGCCAGGAGTTTGATCCTGACCGATTCAAGGTTGACTTAGTCTTCTGTCCTTAAGAAGTCAGTGAAATGAGGATCTAGATTGTTGGGGAGAATAGGCTGACTCTGTAAACCGCTTAGGGAGGGCTGTAAAACACTGTGACGCATGGAATAAGAGCCTATGTGCTATTGTTATGGCGAGAAACCATCTTTCTTTGTCAGTTTCATAAAGCAAATATCAACAATCGGAGGCACAGATCGCTGCTGTGTTTTGCCGCTCCGGCTTTCGGGGGAGACGAGAGCCAGAGGGAAAGAGAATGAGCATTAAATATCAAAACCGCAACTTTCAAGGAACAAGTTGGAAGACTTTGCTACCGATTCGGAGCAGCAGCTGTGACAGTATGAAACAAGCCAGGGGAAAAAAAGAAGCCGGCAACTCAGCCGTGCTGTGCTGTTGGCTCAGCAGCTGGGAAGACGAGTCTGGGAACTGGGGCAGCCTTTGCACGAGTCAGATTGCAGCTGCCGCTACAAACTGTTGAAGAGACAAAAGATTGGCAAGAGGTTTCCTGCAGAACAGAGTTCTTTCAGTTTAGAAACTTCGGAAGGCCCGGTCGCCAAGATTTTCGGGGTGGATTCAAACAATCTGCTAAACCAATGTTTTTTTTCCACCGTTGAGATGGGTGGGCTTTCAAACTCCCAGAATTCCCCAGCCAGCATGCTTTAAGGTCGATTGCAGTGATTCGCCTAATAACCTTGGCAAATGAAATGTCATACAAATCAGGCATGATTCAGTCCGTTGTCTTGCAGTGGAAATGCTGGTCTCCATTCTGGTTGTAAGGTGAGGATTACCACTCTCTTGATTAAAAATAGAAAGTGAAAATGTCTAGAATTTAGAGAGCAACAATCTGCCTGCCTGCCTGCCTGCCTGCCTGCCTGCCTGCCTGCCTCTGTCTGTCTGTCTGTCTGTCTGTCTGTCTGTCTGTCTGTCTGTCTGTCTGTCTGTCTGTCTGTCTGTCTGTCTATCTATCTATCTATCTATCTATCTATCTATCTATCTATCTATCTATCATCTATCTATCTCCCTTTCTATCTAGCTGTCTTTCTGTCTGTCTGTCTATCTATCTACCTATCTACCTACCTACCTACCTACCTACCTACCTACCTACCTGCCTACTCTTCTAGCTATCTAGCTCCCTTCCTCCCTCCCTTCCTTCCTTCCTTCCTTCCTTCCTTCCTTCCTTCCTTCCTTCCTTCCTTCCTTCCTTCTTTCTTTCTTTCTTTCTTTCCATCCATCCATCCATCCATCCATCCATCCATCCATCCATCCTGTTTCTCTGAAAATAAGACCCTGTCTTATATTTTTTTGAACCCCGAAATAAGAACTTGGCCTTATTTTGTAGGAGGTCTTATTATTTTGGAGCATGTGAAGGAAATCAGAGGAAATGGCGTGGACCGGCAGCGCATGTATTTAAACATTTTCAGGGAGGGCTTATTTTCAGAGCCCCCCCCTTATTTTAGCACATGTGCTCAAAAGCCTGATTGGGTTTATTATCAGGGGATGTCTTATTTTTGGGGAAACAGGGTATCATCTCCCCCTCTCTCTCGCCTATCACCCATTCATCCATCCATCCATCCATCCATCCATCCATCCATCCATCCATCCATCCATCCATCCATCCATCCATCCATCCATCCATCCATCCATATCATCTATCTATCTATCTATCTATCTATCTATCTATCTATCTATCTATCTATCTATCTATCTATCTATCTATCTATCTATCTATCTATCTATCTATCTATTGTACCTATCCTCTCCTAATCTCTGTTAATCTGTCTAATCTATCTGTCATCTATATCTATCAATCAGCTTGGCTGGGTGACTCTGACCCCGTTACTCTCTTAATTCTAGATTTTTTTTACTTTCCATTTTTAATCTCTCTCTTTTTCTCTTTCTCTTTCTCTCTCTCTCAAGTGGGAGGTGGAGGTAATCCTCAATTTATGATCAGAGTTAGAATCAGAATTTCCATTGCAAGACAATTAAGGGAATCATGCCTGATTTTATGACTTTTCCCAAGGTTATTACGCAAATCCCTGCAGTTATCATATATATGGGCTGGGTGACTCTGGCCCCCTTGTTGTCTTAACTGAGAAGTCAAAAGACATCTATTCTGTCAGTCCATGTACAGCATGTGATGGATTATGCAGCTGTGTGGGGACTGGAACCTGTGTCACCCTCCTTCTAGTCCTGCCCCATCACCAATAGACCTCATTGGGGCAATGAGGTCTGTTGCAGAGGTGGGTTTCAGCAAGTTCTGACCAGTTCTGGAGAACCTGTAGCGGAAATTTTGAGTAGTTCGGAGAACTGATAGTAAACATTCTGACTGGCCCCGCCCCCATCTATTTGCTGCCTCCTGAGTCCCAGCTGATCAGGAGGAAATGGGGATTTTGCAGTAACCTTCCCCTGGATTGGGGACAGAATGGAGATTTTACAGTACCCTTCCCCTACCATGCCCAAGCCACGCCCACCAAGCCATGCCACACCCACAGAACCGGTAGTAAAAAATTTTGAAACCCACCACTGGTCTGTTGGTGTTGAGGTCTTTGGGTTGGATGCATCTGAAGTTTGATCACGTGACCATAGGGAATGCTACAACGGTTGCAAGTGTGAACAAGTCACAAGTCACTTTTTTTCAGTGCCGTTGTAACTTCAAATGGCCGCTAGATGAAAGGTTGTAAGTCGAGGGCTACCTGTCCAGTGGTGGGATTCTACTGGTTTAACAACCAGTTTGATGACTGCACACTTTGTGTGCACCTGCACCGGTCACGTGCTACGCACACGTGCGCAATTGAACAAAAAAAGCACCTTCCGCGTTAGTGCTAGGGAATTAAAACAGCTGATGCATGGCAATCCGCTCTGCCGCGCTAATCAGCTGTAAAGACATAGGTAAATAAAGTGCAAGGGAGGGAGAGCGAACCCGGCTGATCATCGGAGTGAACCATTTCACTGCCAGCTGATCGTTGGAGCTACCGATTCGCCCGAACCGGCCTGAACTGGTAGAATCCCCACCACTGTACCTGTCCTTTCTAAGAGAACTACATGGATGTTTGTGCAGTCATGCCAAGACTTTTAAACATAGAGTTAGTGTGTAGGGCAGACTACACAATCTGTCTAGTTTTTACCATGCAGGTCCACTCTGAGCCTGCCGGGAAAACCATGTTTCCAATTTGTCTTAAGGCGCTGCAGAGGCAAACATTTCGAACAGCGCCTATCTAGCCCCTTTAACTGGCTACCCCCCGCCCCCGCTCCGATCTTCCCCCTGCAAACATTCCTGGGTCTTAATTCCTTGTTTTACTCCTATCCCAGTTTACACAGCTTGCTGATTGAGGATGGAGCCCCGGGGCACTGACTGAGGCTCTTCTGTCTGGGTTATTTTGAGCAAACTCCTCTGCCCTCCAAGCAAGCCTAGATTAACTCATCTCTTTATGCTTTGGGGAGAGATGAGCCCTCCCAGACGGGGTGGATTGATATGGGTCTGCTGCTCTTGCTGTGAATCAGCTCTGCTTGGGAGAATCATTAGAATAGAATAGAATAGAATAGAATAGAATAGAATAGAATAGAATAGAATAGAATAGAATAGAATAGAATAGAATTTTTATTTTAGTGTGATTTGACATGAGGAATTTGTCTTGGTGCATAAGCTTTCAGTGTACATAGAAGAAAAGATACGTTCGTCAAGAATCATAAGGTACAACACTTAATGATAGTCATAGGGTACAAATAAGCAAATCAGGAAACAATATCAATATAAATCGTAAGGATACAAACAACAAAGTTACAGTCATACAGGCATAAGTGGAAGGAGATGGGTGGTGGGAACGATGAGACAATTAATAGTAGTGCAGAATAGAATAGAATAGAATAGAATAGAATAGAATAGAATAGAATAGAATAGAATAGAATAGAATAGAATAGAATAGAATAGAATAGAATATTGGAATGAAGAATAGAATAGAATAGAATAGAATAGAATAGAATAGAATAGAATAGAATAGAATAGAATAGAATAGAATAGAATAGAATATTGCCCAAGTGTGATTGGACACACAAGGAATTTGTCTTCGGTGCATAGGCTCTCAGTGTACATAAAAGAAAAGATACATTCATCAAGAATCATAAGGTACAATGATAGTCATAGGGTGCATATAAATCATAGGGAACAAATAAGCAATAAGGAAACAATCAATATCAATATAAATCGTAAGGGTACCAGCAGCAAGGTTACAGTCATAGAGTCATAGGTGGGAGGAGATGGGTGGTGGGAACGATGAGAAGATTAATAGTAGTGCAGAACAGAACAGAACAGAACAGAACAGAAAATACGGAATGGAATGGAATGGAATGGAATGGAATGGAATGGAATGGAATGGAATGGAATGGAATGGAATAGAATAGAATAGAATAGAATAGAATAGAATAGAATAGAATAGAATAGAATAGAATAGAATAGAATTAGAGTAGAGTAGAGTAGAGTAGAGTAGAGTAGAGTAGAGTAGAGTAGAGTAGAGTAGAGTAGAGTAGAGTAGAGTGGATAGGATAGGATAGGATAGGATAGGACAGGATAGGATATTCTTTATTGGCCAAGTGTGATTGGACACACAAGGAATTTATCTTGGTGCATAGGCTCTCAGTGTACACAAAAGAAAAGATACGTTCATCAAGAATCGTAAGGTACAACACTTAATGATATAGGGAACAAATGAGCAATCAGGAAACATAGAACGTGGATGTCCCAAACGGAGCTTTTTTAAAGAAGCAACTGAGCTTCCTCGGTTTTTCTTTTGAAGACGTTTTGCTTCTCATCCAAGAAGCTTCTTCAGTTCTGGCTGGATGGTGGGGGAATGGAAGGATTGACATTCCTTGCAGACAGCTGGTCATTTGCCTCCTTCTAGGAGGCCACTTGGAGGTTCGTCTGTGTCCTCAGAGCAGTACCTGAGTAGTGCAAATGGGTGTGGAGCCTTCTTCAAACTCTGTTGTGGAAAGAACTCTGTTGTGGAGCTGTGCTTCCTGCCGGATGTTTTCTGCCCTGGCATTTTCCAGTGCTGTTGTAACTTTGAACTGTTGTAAGTCGAGGACTACCTGTACTGGAAGACAGCTATCGTGTCACCCCAGTCCTTCTTTTTGTTAGACTTAAGACGTACCCAATTCCTGCAACCGTTCATTGTACGATTTTTGTCTCCAGACTTCTGATCATCGTTTCTTCCCTCGTCCTTGTCCCCCACTTTCCACCAGGGAGACCCCGGTTGGAGAAGTGGAGGAGAAGAAGCTGGGAGTGACCCCCATGCTTGAATCTGTGGGGGGGGGGAGTTGTGGGTCTGCTGTCCCCCAAAAGCTCTTGACGGGTCATTTAGGGAGTCCAATCTTGACCTCCGATCGCCGGGGCCGCCTTGCGGCTTTGTAACTTTGCAAGATGGCTGGCCAGTGAAATGAAAAATGAAAGAAAAAGAGAGAGAGAGAGAAAAGGTCAAAAGACAAGGGTATTGGAGAGTTGGCATGCCGGGGGCAGAGATGCCGAGGCTATTCATAGAGGGAATTGGAGGCTATTTTAGGCGCGGCTGGTCTCGGGGTGAAGGCGCAACCCAGTTGGTACAATAAGGACTTTGTTTGGGGATGTGGTAATGGTCTTGGATGGGTTTCACTTCTGTCCTGGGGCCAAGTCTCCTATTTGGACCCACAATTGCAGTACCCACAGGGAGCTGGAGAATTTATTTTCTTTCTTTCTTTCTTTCTTTCTTTCTTTCTTTCTTTCTTTCTTTCTTTCTTTCTTTCTTTCTTTCTTTCTTTCTTTCTTTCTCCTTTTTCTCTTTTTTCTTTCTCTCTCTCTTTCTTTTCTTTCTTTCTTTCTTTCTTTTTCTTTCTTTTTTCTTTTCTTTCTTTCTCTCTCTCTTTCTTTGTTTCTGTTTCTTTCTTTCTCCCCCTTTTTCTTTTTTCTCTTTTTTCTTTCTTTCTCTCTCTCTCCTTTCTATCTCTCTTCTTTCTTTCTCTCTCTCTCTCTTTCTTTCTCGCTATCTCTCTCCTTTCTTTCTTTCTTTCTTTCTCCCTCCCCCTTTTTCTTTTTTTCTTTTTCTCTTTTCTCTTTCTTTCTCTCTCTCTCCTTCTTTGTTTCTCTTTTCTTTTTCTTTCTTTCTTTTTTCTTTCTTTCTTTCTCTTCCTCCCTTTCCTCTCCTCCCTACCTCTCCTCCTCCTCCTCCTCCTTTCTCTTTCTCTGTCTTTTTCCCTGACTGCAACTAATTATACCTGTATCGAGTTATGACCATTTGCTTAGCAGCCATTTGAAGTTACGATAGACCCCCACCCCAAAAGTTATTTACGACACAATTTTGAAATTGTGACTTCTCTCTCTCTCTCTCTCTCTCTCTCTTTCTTTCTTTCTTTCTTTCTTTCTTTCTTTCTTTCTTTCTTTCTTTCTTTCTTTCTTTCTTTCTTTCTTTCTTTCTTTCTCTTCCTCCCTTTCCTCTCCTCCCTACCTCTCCCCCTCCCCCTCCTCCTTTCTCTTTCTGTCTTTTTTCCTGACTGCAACTAATTATACCTGTATCGAGTTATGACCATTTGCTTAGCAGCCATTTGAAGTTACAATAGGCCCCCACCCCAAAAGTTATTTATGACACGATTTTGAAATTGTGACTTCTCTCTCTCTCTCTCTCTCTCTCTCTCTCTTTCTTTCTTTCTTTCTTTCTTTCTTTCTTTCTTTCTTTCTTTCTTTCTTTCTTTCTTTCTTTCTTTCTTTCTTTCTTTCTTTCTTTCTTTCTTTCTTTCTCTTCCTCCCTTTCCTCTCCTCCCTACCTCTCCCCCTCCCCCTCCTCCTTTCTCTTTCTGTCTTTTTTCCTGACTGCAACTAATTATACCTGTATCGAGTTATGACCATTTGCTTAGCAGCCATTTGAAGTTACAATAGACCCCCACCCCAAAAGTTATTTACGACACAATTTTGAAATTGTGACTTCTCTCTCTCTCTCTCTCTCTCTCTCACACACACACACACACACACACAACACACAGAGTAATTTTGAGCACTTGGCAACCAGCCCACGTATACGGCCAATTTGCAGTGCCCCACAATCACATGACCACAATTTAATCATTTTGTGAGAAACCGGCCTTCACTTCCAGTTTCCAAGAAAAATACTTTCCTGGAAAACAACAGTTCACTCAACCACCTCGGCTTTGCTTATGATGACGGCATTGCTTAACTGCTTTTGCATTTCCTTAACAACCACCGCGAAACAGGTTGTAAACTTGGGTTGGTCACACGACCACCCGCTTTACAACACTCCCATGACTTACAACTGCAATTTCCAGCCTCAGTTATGGTCTTAAATTAAGGACTAAAAGACTAGGGTTACATCTAGGGCTGTTCTTAGATATGGTTACAAAATTCAAGATGGCGGAAGCATAAAAGCTCCGCCCCTAAAAAATAGGCGGAGCTTCATTTGCAGCGTTGTGTCCGCCATCTTGATTTATATTTTTTTTTACTGTGCCCCACAGTTCGATCACTTCTGACACGTCCTTTATTTTCTCACAGCCCAATTGACATTTCCTCATTTTCAGTTTTCTCGTCTTAACAAATTGGTCCTTGCCAACAGATCCACGATCCCTGGATGAAAATGCACACACACACACAAAATGATTACCTTCTGTTGTGGTTTTAATTTTTAAAAGCTCGTTTATTTGCATGCACACTGCAATGTTCAGGAGCCCAAGTTGCAATTTTGACTGGGAAACAAAATAATAATTATGCTAATTGCTCCTTGGCAGAGGGAACTCTCTGCGCTAGGTTTCCTGACGCACCTGGGCTGGCTCTGAGACGTGTGTGCGAATTTCACACCCGCCGATCCGGAAGTGTGGCGGTCCCTGAGCCTTTCTGCCTGAGTGGCATTAACGGGAGCTGGCCGCCGAAGCCGCAATTACCTCTCCGCTCCTCATTTCGTGTCATTTTAATTGAAGGCATCTGAAAAAACCCTTTTGTTAAATTGGAAAAGTGCAGCAAAATCTTTCCAGCGAATGGAAATAAACATAAAACATTGGTGAGTCTGGTTAGATTGTCTGTGTTTATATATAAGTGCCCTGTCAGTGTTGATGGGAGCTACCAAGAAATCATCAAGAATGCTCCCACCAACTCTGATAGAGGAAGTCAGTGTATTGTGTATTTAAATAGAGAGCAAACCTCACTCCCTTCTAGCACTGATGCAGTTATCTAGTTGGGTTATGAAATGTCTGCAAGAAAGCCAGCAAGCTCAGAGGGCACCAAGGACCCCCACAATCCTCTTCCTCCTCTTGCTTTTCTCCTCCTCCTCCTCCTCCTCCTTCTCCTGCCATTCTCCTTCTCCACTCCACAAACCCCGCCACCTTCTAATACTGATGATGTTACTTAGTTGGCCAATGAAACGTCTACAAGAAAACCACCGAGCTCAGAGACCACCAAGGATCCCACAGTCCTTTTCCTCCTCTTCCTCCTCCTCCTCCTGCCATTCTCCTCCTCCACTCCACAAACCCAGCCACCGGACCGGATCGCTTGATCTTGTAGCGATGGCGATGGATGGTTTGGAGAACTGGTAGCAAAAATCCTTTCCCTCCCCCCTCCATGCCCAGCTGAGCCACACGATCATCAGAGGCTTTTTTTTTTTTTACTTTTAAAAGCAGAGGTTGTAGAAAAAAATGTTTTTAAAAGGTTAAAAAAAAAAGCCTCTGACGATCGCAGCTGAGCTCGGAGAGCACCGAGGACCCCCACAGTCCTCCTCTTCCTCTTGCTACTCCTCTTCCTTTTCTTCTTCCTCCTCCTCTCTGCTTCTCCTCCTTCTCCACTCCCCAAATCCCATTCTCTTCTAAGCATTGATAATGTTATCAAGATGCAAGAATACAGCCGAGCTCAGAGAGCACCAAGGATGTCACAGTTTAGCCCTGAGCTACAAATATTCCATGTCCTCTTTTGGTCTCATTCAGACCAATTTTGGTCTGATGGAGAAGAGATCCTACACTGAGAATATCCTTTATGAGGATACAGAGATCGTTGAGGTCCTTCAGTAGAGGTAAGGAGATCATCACTTTAGCCAAAACTTCATTTTCATCTTCCTAAGAATTTAGGAATCCCAATGTAGTTTGGTATTTTGTCTTGTGCGACGGCCAATCAGATGCTTTTGAGGCAGGGGTGATATCCAAACTTTTTCCTTACCGGTTCTGAGGGTGTGGCTTGCTAGGCGTGGCAAGGGAAGGATACTGCCAAATCCCCATTCCCTCCCCACTCCTGGGGGAATGATACTGCAAAATCCCCATTCCCTCCCACTCCTGAGGGAAGGATACTGCAAAATCCCCATTCCCTCCCCACTCCAGGGGGAAGGATACTGCAAAATCCCCATTCCCTCCCCACTCCTGGGGAAAGGATACCGCAAAATCCCCATTCCCTCCCCACTCCTGGGGGAAGGATACTGCAAAATCTCCATTCCCACCCCACTCTGGGGGAAGGATACTTCAAAATCCCCATTCCCTCCCCACTCCTGGGGCAAGGATACTGCAAAATCATCCCCATTTCCTCCCCACTCCTGGGGGAAGGATACTGCAAAATCCCCATTCCCTCCCCACTCCTGGGGGAAGGATACTGCAAAATCTCCATTTCCTCCCCACTCTTGGGGGAAGGATACTGCCAAATCCCCATTCCCTCCCCACTCCTGGGGGAAGGATACTGCCAAATCCCCATTCCCTCCCCACTCCTGGGGGAAGGATACTGCAAAATCTCCATTCCCTCCCCACTTCTGGGGGAAGGATACTGCAAAATCCCCATTCCCTCCCCACTCCTGGGGGAAGGATACTGCAAAATCTCCATTCCCACCCCACTCTGGGGGAAGGATACTTCAAAATCCCCATTCCCTCCCCACTCCTGGGGGAAGGATACTGCAAAATCATCCCCATTTCCTCCCCACTCCTGGGGGAAGGATACTGCAAAATCCCCATTCCCTCCCCACTCCTCGGGGAAGGATACTGCAAAATCTCCATTTCCTCCCCACTCTTGGGGGAAGGATACTGCCAAATCCCCATTCCCTCCCCACTCCTGGGGGAAGGATACTGCCAAATCCCCATTCCCTCCCCACTCCTGGGGGAAGGATACTGCAAAATCTCCATTCCCTCCCCACTTCTGGGGGAAGGATACTGCAAAATCCCCATTCCCTCCCCACTCCTGGGGGAAGGATACTGCAAAATCTCCATTCCCACCCCACTCTGGGGCCAGGCAGAGGTGGTATTTGCCGGTTCTCCGAACTACTCAAAATTTCCGCTACCGGTTCTCCAGAACCTGTTAGAACCTGCTGGATTTCACCCCTGCTCTGAGATGATTACAAGCAGAAGATACCCAAATCATGGATCACAACACCTTTGTCATCCTTTCTATAAGTTAGCCTTAAAGCTCTGTAGCCCCCAATTCAGTGGTGTTATTCAGCTGGTTCTATCTGGTTTCGGCGAACTGGTAGCGGGAGCTCCAGGAGGCTCCACCTACCCACCCAGACATAATCACGTCCCATTTATACATGGTTTTGATGCTCTGTGCATGCGCGGAAGGCCCTGTGCGGAAATGGCATGTGTGAGCGAAGCGAGAGGATGCCTGTGCTCACCTTTGCAAACCGGTAGCAAAGGTATGTGAATGCCACCTCTGCCCCAATTGTCTCCATTCCACCAAATTTCTCCCCCCTGCCCCCCACTTTGTATTCAGGCTCTCATTCATCCTCAACCATATGCCAACATATGGTTGGCATAGAAACACTCAAACATCATGTCCTTTCCCTCCGATATTGGCCTGAGCCTTTTTCACTGCCTTTTTTTGTCTATTAAGTGGGTCAAGTTCACCCATTCATCCATGAGGGTTCATCAATGCTGGCCATATACATTTGTGGCATTGTTTTGAGGTTATATACCCGCTCCCTGGTTCCATTTTGGTTCAAGGAAAGCCTCTCTTCCTTGGACAGATTTATGTCGCTTTTACCACGATAGAAAAAGGTTGTTGAGACTCGAGCAGGGGTGAAATCCAGCAGGTTCTGACAGGTTCTGGAGAACCGGTAGCGGAAATTTTGAGTCGTTCGGAGAACCGGCAAATACCACCTCTGGCTGGCCTCAGAGTGGGGTGGGAATGGAGATTTTGCAGTATTCTTCCCCTGCCATGCCCACCAAGCCACACCCACCAAGCCACACCACACCCACCAAGCCACGCCCACAGAACCGGTACTGAAAATTTTGGATTTCACCACTAGACTAGAGTGAAGAGAAGAACAACGAAGATGATGAGGGGACTGGAGGCTAAAACATAAGATGATGGTTGCAGGAACTGGGTGTGTCTAGTCTAATAAAGAGGCAGACTATAGGGCAGTGATGGCTAACCTTTTTGCCATGCAAGCATGCCCACATCCCTAATTCTATGTACCACCCCCCGTGCTCCCCCTGCTTTTGGCATGTGATGGCATGGTGGGCTCGGTAGGCCCGTTTTTTGCTCTCCCCAGGTTCCAGAGTCTTTCTAGGAGCCTGGGGAGGGCAAAAATGACCTTCCCCACCTGCCCAGAGGCCCTCCGGAGGCCGGAAACAGTGTGTTTCCTGACTTTTGGTGGGCCCAGAAGGCCCGAAAATCAGCTGGCGGGCACACGCATACATGCCGGAGCTGAGTTTGCGTGCCCACTGATATGGCTCCGTGTACCACCTGTGCCATAGGTTTGCCATCACGGCTATAGGGTGATATGATGACTATCTTCCAATATTTGAGGGGCTGTCACAGAGTAGACAGAATGGTATAGTATCTCCTGCTCAAGCAGGGGGGTTGGATTAGAAGATCTTCTGATTCCAGATTCTACATTCGCTTTGTATCCCAGGGTCTTGTTCTGTCCCCGCTTCACACACGCACGCCCACAGACGGCCAAGTGTTAATAAGTCAACACATGAAAGATTCTTTGATGACAAAGTTGGCAGCAACCCAGTAGCTGGCTGCCAATAATCTTTACTCACAATAACAAAGAGATTAGTCCGAATTCAGTCCGATAAGTCAGGCAAAGTTCCAGCAACACAGAGAGGATGAGTTATTTCCAGTTTTTGCTCGTCACAGAGCTTGAACGGCTACCACACCCCCTTTTATACCCTGTGGGGTGTGGTCCAGTGACTCAGCCTAATCCCTGGCACGCCTCTTCCTCTGCTGCACACGCTTATCTCTGCGACGCTGTCGAGGGTCCAGCCAAGACTCATCTTCCTCATTACTGTCCACCAGTGGCTGCATGGACGTGCTTGGCCCCGGGCCTATCTCTTGGCCTTCGGTGTCCTCCGAAGGCATTGCCAGAGAGGAGAGTCCTGGAGAGCAAGGCCTTGCCAACTCCTCTCCTTCACTCTCTAGGAATCCTCTCCTGCTGATAATCCAGGCTCAGGGAACGGAGCCACAACAGGTCTAACAAATCTAACATCTCTACCAAACTTCAGTGCCTCATCTACACATTGAACATGGTTTGTCTAGATCTCTTTTCCTCAACCTTGACCAACTGAAGATATACAGACTTCAACTCCTAGAACTCCCCAGCCAGCAAAAACAGCCATTCACAATACACCAGCAACTGGCTGGGGAATTCTGGGAACTGAAGCCCACATGTCTAGATATTCATGGAACAAGTAGCATTTGTGTGAAGGCTACCCTAGCATTTTTCACCTTCCATCTGCTAATTAGCACTTTGAGGTTCTTCTCTAGGACTTGTTGTCTACGTTGCTGAGATCCTTGGTGCCAACATGAACTTGGAACTACCAGCTCAGCCGGTAGATTATCCAGATCAGGGGGTCTCCAAACATGGCCACTTTAAGACTTGCCAGCATGGTTAACTGAGGAATTCTGGGAGTTGAAATCCACAAATCTTAAAGTGGCCAAGTTTGGAGACCGCCTGATGGACCCTGATGCCTATCGACTTTGCATCGAGTAGATCAACTTCCATGCAGTCTACCTGTTCGTCATAAGCCCTTCTATTTGTGTTTCTAATTATCCAATCACTCAAAACCAAGAGTCCTCAGCTCCCTGGAAGAGCATAATTAGTATAATTAGTACAAGAAGATGGGTGTTCCTCTCTCCAACATTGCATCTTCCGTAAGCAAAGATCCTCAACGTGATGTTATTCTTCTCAAAGACTCTCTTCTCCTACCAAACAGGAGCCATCATCTCTGCAGTTAGAAGAAGCTGTCACAGCCCTGGAGTGTCTTGTTTAAGCATCTACAACTTGGCCACTATTTCAAGGAAATAAGTCGCTTCCAAAGAGCCATATGCTGCTCCGCTCATTCACACCCACTCTTAACGGGTTTATTAATGTTTCCCAGCACTTCCTTTCCCCAAAAACCCAGAACTGTCCCAGTTAAGTCCAGCCAGAAGCAGGCCAATGCCGGTCCACAGAGCAACAGCCAAGGAGTAAAATTAAATCCATAACACAGGAGGATTTACGAGGCAAGGGAAATCACCACGTGGCATATCGCCCCAAGCCAATGAATTATCCCCCAAGGCAAATATTTGTAATTTCACATTAGGTGAAGTACAGGTAGTCCTCGACTTACAACAGTTCATTTAGTGGCCGTTTGAAGTTACAACGGTGCTGAAAAAAGCAACTTTTTTCACACTTATAACCGTTGCAGCATCCCCTTGGTCACGAGATTTACATTCGGATGCTCGACAACGGGTTCATATTGATGACGATTGCAGTGTCCCAAGGTCACGTCCAGTGGTGGGTTTCCAATATTCTTACCACCGGTTCGCCCTGCGTGCGGACCTTCCGTTCATACACCTGGCCTTCCGCGCATACGCTTTGCTCGCTTGTGTGTCTCCTACGCATGCACCTGGCCTCAAAAATGTGCCTAAATAGGAGAGCATAGAGCCAGGGCATGCGGGTGGACCCATACGTGATCTGCGCTACTAAACCGGTATGAACCGGCTGAATGGCGTAGGAGGCTAATGCCTCCTACTAAGGCAGCATTTAACATCCAGCTGTCTGCAATTACACCAGTTCGATTCTCACCAGGCTCAAGGTTGACTCAGCCTTCCATCCTTTCTAAGGTAGGTCAATTGAGGACCCAGATTGTGGGGGCAATAAGCTGACTTGGTATAAATATACAAAAGTATGAAGGCTATTGCTTAACGCATTGGAAGCCGCCCTGAGTCTCCGGAGAAGGGCGGCATATAAATCAAATTTAAAAAAGAAAGAAAGAAAGAAAGAAAGAAAGAAAGAAAGAAAGAAAGAAAGAAAGAAAGAAAGAAGGAAAGAAAGAAAAAGAAAGGAGGGAGGGAGGGAGGAAGGAAGGGTGGGAGGGAGAAGGAGCGAAGGAAGGAAGGAAGGAAGGAAGGAAGGAAGGAAGGAAGGAAGGGCCTGGTGGCTCAGCAGACTAAAAGCATTGTAATTAACTCCAGCTGTCTGCAATTACTGTAAGTTCGAATCTCACCAGGCTCAGGGTTGACTCAGCCTCCCATCCTTTCTAAGGTAGGTAAATTGAGGACCCAGTTTGTGGGGGCAATAAGCTGACTTTGTATAAAATATATGCAAAAGTATGAAGGCTATTGCTTAACGCATTGTAAGCCGCCCTGAGTCTCCGGAGAAGGGCGGCATATAAATCAAATTAAAAATTAAAAAAACCTGAAATACAGAGAGTCCTTGGCTTGTAGCCATTCACTTAGTGACTGCTGAAAGTTACAATGGCACTGAAAAAAGTGAGGTATGATCATTTTTCACACTTTCAACTCCCCATGGTCATGTGATCAAAATTCAGATGCTTAGCAACTGGCTCATATTTACGACGGTCGCTGTGTTCTGGGGTTACGTGATACCCTTTGTTGACCTCCTGACAAGCCCTGTCCATGGGGAAGCCAGATTCACTTAACAACCGTGTTACTAACTTAATTACTGAAGTGATTCACTTAACAACGGTGGGCAAGAATGGAGGCAAACCTCACTTAGCAATGGTCTTGCTCTGCAACAGACATTTGGGATTTAGTTGTGGTCTTAAGTTGAGGACTACCTGTATCAGTTATTGTTGGTGACTATTCTTTAGGAAGGGGACGCGGTGGTGCGGTGGCTAAGACGCTGAGCTTGTCGATCGAAAGGTTGGCAGTTCAGCGGTTCGAATCCCTAGTGCTGCGTAATGGGGTGAGCTCCCGTGACTTGTCCCAGCTTCTGCCAACCTAGCAGTTCGAAAGCAGGTAAAAAAATGCAGGTAGAAAAATAGGGACCCCCTTTGGTGGGAAGGGAACAGCGTTCCGTGCGCCTTTGGCGTTGAGTCATGCCGGCCACATGACCACGGAGACGTCTTCGGACAGCGCTGGCTCTTCGGCTTTGAAACGGAGATGAGCACCGCCCCCTAGAGTCGGGAACGACTAGCACATATGTGCGAGGGGAACCTTTCCCTTTCCCTTTATTCTTTAGGAACTGGTTAATTTAAAAAAGCAGCTTCTAATTTAACCCTGGTAAAGGTTTCAAATCCCCGCAATAGATTGATATAAATTAGGTAGACTTTTTGTACCGTTGATGTATTCAAGACCTCCGAGTGAATGAATTTATTTTCTCCTAGGGAAAAAAAATGGGGAAAAAAAAATCAATAATGACCTTGTTTTTATTTATGGCTTGCAAATTATGCCAAAGGCCAGCTGGAAACACCCAGAGAATAAAACTTCTGGCCTGTAAGAAATGCGATTTTTTTTCCCCCCCTTTAAGAAATGAAACGTTTTATAATGCACAGGGCAGATGATTTTTTTGCCTGGAGCCATGTGTTGGAAAGTGTGATTGTAGCAAAGGCAGGCACTGAAGTTTGTGGTGCATTAAGATTCTGCGGGTCTCTGGAAAACCTGACCCTGATCCTTTGATCTCCGGCTGGCATGTGCATGTATGAGTTTATGTAATAAAACAAGAAAAGAAACCTAAATAGCCACATACGTGAAAGCCAATAAATTGGAGGAATTCCGTTCTGTTCCTGCCTAAATTGCATCTGAATAAAAGTCACTTAGCTTCAAGGTTAAAGTTCCCCTGTTGGGACTTGTGGATGTATAATAACCCATAAAGATCTTTGCATGACTGACACCTGAAGGTCGAGCAGGACCCAGTTCTAAGCACCAGTTTCTTATCTGCCTTCCCTTATGAGGCTGGGAGGTCTGTTTGGAGAAAGCTATGCACCCTGATCAAGCTCAGTCCTTGCCAATAAAGCTTCATAAATGTATCCTTAAAAATCCCAGAAGTTTTGATTTAGAGATTTTACTTAATAATTTTTGGGTGTTTGATACAGATGTTGACACAGTCCAGGTCTCTCTCTCTCTCTCTCTCTCTCTCTCTCTCTCTCTCTCTCTCTCTCTCTCTCTCTCTCTCTCTCTCTTTCTCTCTTTCTCTTTTTCTTTCTCTCCCTCCTTCCCTCCCTTCCACCTTATTCCTTCCTCCCTCCCACTCCAATACACGTTCTAAATTTTTCTTTCTTTCTTTCTTTCTTTCTTTCTTTCTTTCTTTCTTTCTTTCTTTCTTTCTTTCTTTCTTTCTTTCTTTCTTTCTTTCTTTCTTTCTTTTCTTTTCTTTTCTTTTCTTTTCTTTTCTTTTCTTTTCTTTTCTTTTCTTTTCTTTTCTTTTCTTTTCTTTCTTTTTCTCCCTCCCTCCCTCCCTTCTCCCTTATTCCTCCCTCCCTCTCAATACACACTCTAAATTTCTTTCTTTTTCTTTTCTTTCTTTCTTTTCTTTCTTTCTTTCTTTCTCTCCCTCCCTCCCTCCCTCTCCAATACACTCTATAAATTTCTCTTTCCTTCTTTCTTTCTTTCCTTCCTTCCTTCCCTCCCTCCTTCTTTCTTTCTTTCGCTCCCTCCCTCTCTCCCTCCCTCCCTTCCCCCTTATTCCTTCCTCCCTCTCCTATACACTATAAATCTTTCTTTCTTTCTTTCTTTCTTTCTTTCTTTCTTTCTTTCTTTCTTTCTTTCTTTCTTTCTTTCTTTCTTTCTTTCTTTCTTTCTTTCTTTCTTTCTTTCTTTTTCTTTCTCTCCCCCCTCCCTTTCCCCTTATTCCTCCCCCCTCCCTCTCCAGTACACTCTCTAAATTCCTTCCTTCCTTCCTTCCTTCCTTCCTTCCTTCCTTCCTGCCTGCCTGCCTGCCTGCCTGCCTGCCTGCCTGCCTGCCTGCCTGCCTGTTTCCCTCCCTCCCTCCTCTCTTTCTTTCTTTCTTTCTCTCTCTCTCCCCCCTCTCTCTCCACAATACATTCTCTCAGTTCCACTCACTCACTCACTCATTTTCTCTGTCTCTGTCTCTATCTCCCTCCCTCCTTCCCTCCCACCCCCTCTCTCTTTCTGTTTCCTTTCTCTTTCTGTCTTTTTCTGACTTGTCTCCTGTTCTAGAAGCTGAGATAAGCTAAGGACTAGTTTTATTACCAGGGGGGAAAACGAGAAGGAAAAGTACAAATCTCTTCCTTAGGATTTCTCATGAAAATCACGGATTTGGCTGTGTTCAGTTATCTGAAGAGGTATGTTTAAAGCAGGTCTGAGCAGCAGTGGAGGCATATGGTAAGATTTGCTTCAGGCACAGGCGCCATCTTGTCTGGCTCCTCAAATGCTACTATTTGGCCAAGCTTGTTGCTTTTTCTAAACAGCTTTGTACACCAGTCACTGCTGTGAGGTGGGCATCCGTATAAATTATTCAGATCTCTAAATAAATAAGCAGATATATTGTTTACTAATTTGTGTAGGAGAAAGAGTGGCAGGACCTGGGAGGCGGAGTGAAGAGAGGGCTCAGCCTAGAATCCCTACCTAGCCAGAAACGCAATCAAACTCTCCTGGAGTGCTGTTAACCCTTGTCTAATTCTAACCAGGTTTGAATTGATTGTTAATTGGGTTAATTCCTGTGCAGAGGCTTTTAACAATCTCTTCTTGAAAACTTCTAGTGTTGGAGCATTCGCAACTTCTGAAGGCAAGCCGTTCCACTGATGAATTGTTCTGTTAGGAAATTTCTCCTTAGTTCTAAGTTGCTTCTCTCCTTGAGTAGTTTCCACCCATTGCTTCTTGTCCTACCCTCAGGTGCTTTGGAGAATAGCTTGACCCCCTTCTTCTTTGTGGCAGTCCCTTAAATATTGGAAGACTACTATCATGTCACCCCTGATCCTTCTTTTTATTAGACTAGACCTACCCAATTCCTGCAACCAATTTTTCATATGTTAAATAGCATTTTTTAAAATTAGATTTATGTGCCGCCCTTCTCCGGAGACTCAGGGCGGCTTACAGTGCGTTAAGCAATAGCCTTCATACTTTTGTATATTTTATACAAAGTCAGCTTATGGCCCCCACAAACTGGGTCCTCAATTGACCTACCTTAGAAAGGATGGAAGGCTGAGTCAAACTCGAGCCTCGAACTTGCAATAATTGCAGACAGCTGAATGTTAATATCAGGCTATTTAGTCTGTTGAGCTATCTGGGCTCCCCATGTGATGGAGTATCAGCAGGAAAACCCATCTGCTTATATTAAGAAGAGCAGAGCTTTAACCAAATGGTTTCTTAGAACAGAATAGATCTATCTCCTTTAAATGTCTTGGACGCAACATAATTTGGTCCAGATTCCCTAATTGGGCTTGAGAAGACCTAGAATTCTCACATAATATTGTTTGTACTTCCTTCCTTTTCTTTTTGTCTTAGCTGTTAACCATCGATGACAATTTCTGCGGTCTGGATATGAACGCCCCTCTTGGAGTGTCCGAGATGGTACGCGGACTGCCCATCTTCACCGAAGACCAGGACAGGATGACCTCGGTTATCGCCTATGTCTATAAGAACCATTCGTTGGCCTTTGTGGGTACCAAAAGTGGCAAGTTAAAGAAGGTAGGACTGGCTTTTCCGAAGTCATTTTGGCACGCCACGAGTTGAATTTGTTAATGGTCTTGATCGACGGAAGGATGAACTTCTGATTTCCAAGGATTGTTGTAGTTTTGGTGAAACTTTTGCTACTGGTTTGACGAGAAAGTTGTTCTGTGTACATCGGTCAATGTGTGAATGAGGGACCTTGAGTTCTGTCTAGTTAACTCAATCTAAATTAGGCTTTTGTGGTTTGGAATGGTGGTGTTTAAATCAACATGGAATACGACTGGAGATATGGGACAAGTGAATTTTATTCCCATTTTTTTCCAGCGTATGGAAAGGAAGATGATCTTATCGAGGTTGTATTTATTATAAGACTCATGGATGTACATTCGGACAATTAATCTAAAGTTTGGTGGGCCAGTAAAGACTTCACAAATTGTCAGTTGCTTAAGTTATTCTTGTGTCCAAGCTCAGCACAAATACACATGATGGCCCACAAGAGTGCATTTATTGATGCTCCAAGAATTTATTTATTGATTATCCAAGAGTTTGTTTATTGATTATCCAAGAAAGTACTACTCAAGTTTTGTTTTTTCATTTTGGATTTACTGAATAGCCAATATGACTGCAGCTCATTAGAAGTCTGTTTTTTGGTTTGGTTGCTATTGTACATCGTTCGTGAAGTCCATTGTCGTCTCAAATATGTGGTTTTAAATTTTTGCAAGAATGGAGTATTTGAATTGTAGATTCAGAGGTAAGATTGAAAAAGGCATTTGACTCTGCAGAATTTTGACAGTTTTGATTATCTCTCAAGATCCATTGGAGATGGTAACCTTCTAATGTTGAGAAACTGACTAGTGTGTTGATTGCCAGAATTTAACTGTCTGCTCATTTATTCTATCCCTGTATGAGTACGTACTTTGTTCTTGTTAATATATTCTAATGCTAAATGATCTTGATTTACGTAGGAAAAGCCTGGCCTAAAGAATGATGCACATAAAGACCTACGAAAATAAAAATAAAATAAATATTTGACCGTCACAGGGCGGAATCATGAGATAGGGGTGTGGCTGACCGATGAAGGCAAACAAGCCAGAAATAGATCTATCTTAGTCTCTCCTAAATCTCCAAACAGACAGCAAAATGCTGTGTTGTTTTCTGAGAAAGCCTAGAAACTAGTGAATGAGATTTATATAACCAAAGACCTACATATATACATACTTATATATGAAAGAAGCCATGGAGGGTTTGGTTGGTAATTCAGTCTTTTTTGAATAGAGCTAAATCATCTGGTGTCTTAAGAATGGGTCACTGAAAAGATGATCAATTTATGAATAAAATGAGCTTTTATATTGCGTTCTCGGATTTTGGATTTAGGACATACTTGGGCATGATGTATCACTCATCCATATGAAGTTGTGTTCCTTCTTCGGTTTGCATATTCTAGCCAACATTAAAACCATGTCTATTTCTCTTAAATTTATGAAATTATTCTTTATGAACTTTTTTGGGGGGAGTGCGTTAGAAACCCTAAACACAGGGCTCCACAAGGAGGCATTTTTTAAATCTCCGTGAATGCCTTTTCCGTCTTTGAAACAGATCATCTTATCTCGGCGGGCATCACAAAACATTTGTTAAATGACAAGGAGTGTGGTTGCTGTCCACCGTTTGCCTAAAATGCCAGGATACTCTCATTATCTCAGATAATCTTCCAAGAAAGTGGACAGGCTTGCAACCAAATCACAGATTCCATGGCTTCTTTCTAACAACAGCTTGGGGATCTGTCTGGGCCTGAAAGCTTCCTGGAAAATAAAGATGATGGTACTTCTGTCATGTCTGAATCTGCGGGGGAAGACGAGCTGGAACAAGAGCAGACAGAGTTGGCCTTAGAGGAAACTGGGGAAGGGCAGAGCTAGTCCAGGCAAGGCTTTTCTGAATTTAGTAAGGCCTGCAGACAGGGAGAGCTACGGAGAAGAGCAAGGACTACCCCCTCCTGATCTGAGAGCAAGGAGGGAAGAGAGAAGGCGAGACCAACGCAGATTGAGCCGGCTAAGAGGGAGGAGAGTGCTCTGCCCTCCTTCACAAGGCACACCTGGGGACTGAAATGTAAGGAGGTTCCGGTGGGAGGGGCATTTGTCGGGAACAAGCGTTGACTCTGTGGAGCCTCGTATGCACTTGCCAAAGCCTGGAGATTGCTCTACACTGTCCTGGGGTGGGGCTTGCCAATTTGCCTGCTTCGCTGAACTTCTTGCTCTGGTTACTGTTTAGCTAACCTGGTTTATTGGACTGCTGGCCCTGGTTAATGTTTTAGCGAAAGTGGCTTATAGGACGGCTGGCCCTGGTTGCTGTTTGGTGAACTTGGCTTACTGGACCACTTGCAGCCAGAGGCTTCTGAAGGTGCATGTGAGAGCTTTGCTCCAGGACTTGTAGTGAATGTGGGAACGTTTGTGTTGTGGCTGTCAGCGGCCTGTGCAGTTAGTAGCTGATTCCGACAGCGAGGAGGATGGTGTGGTGCTGCGCCAGCAGCCAGTGCAGCTGGCACTCGAGTCAGACAATGAGGAGGCTGGAGAAGATGTGGTGCCAGAGACGGGGATTCAGCCAGGGCCTTCAGAACCTCCAGAAGCTCCCATAAGTGAAGAGGATGAAGACGAGGAGCCTCTTCTTGATGCACAAGCGCGCAGAGCAGTTAAAAGACAGGAGTGGCTCCTCAGGAGGAGGTCTCCTCGAGAGTAAGGCTTGGGGCTAATTGGCTACTCCCCTAGCCTATTTAAGGAAGGACAACGACTGAAGCAATTTGCAGGGAACAACTTCGTTCATATTCCTTCGCGTCTTGATTCCAGAAACGTTTGATTCGGCTCTTGTTTCTCTCTTGTCAGTTTTCCTGCAAATTGCCTCTGGGCATTCTGCCAACCACAGTAAGATTACCGTTATTTGAAATACTGTGCCTCAGAATTGAATTATTATTCTCTGGATTCTTGTCAGCTGTTAATGAAGTTAAATTAACAGCCCTTTTTCAGAAAAGACTGATTTAAACTTGTGTTTGAATAACTATTAAGAAAGCTCATTAGTAGACCTTAATTAGTAAACTAAGGTTTGTACGGATTTTGTGTGTGCTGCATTCTTTGGGGTTCATAGCTGGGACAGAACAGTTTGGGGCAGTAGTGAGTTCCACTTACCTTCACTACTGGTTCGGAACTGGGAGTGTGTGTGTGTGTGTGTGTGTGCATGTGCTTGCGTCACTTGTGCATGGCCCTTCTGCACATGTGCAGAGTATCTGTGATGACATCCGGGAGGGGGGGGGCAGAGCCTCTAGCCACCGCCACTACTGGTTTGCCCAAACTGGGGTAAACCGGTAGAAACCCATCACTGGTTTGGGGGCACAGTTGGAGCAATAAAGGGGAGTTAGACCTGTTCTCTGGTTGTGTTGCTTTCGTGCCATGCCCCAGGTCATCACAACTACCTTCTTCTTTAATCTTGAAAATGAGAGAATCTTAAATCAAATAGAGCAGCGCAGGCTCTATGTTGTGACTCTGGCCCCGGAGGCTGATTTATCTTCGCATGCTGATTCGGAGGATGATATGGAGGAGGAGGAGGAAGCTGTCATGAGCTATGTGCCGGAGGGGCCGTCTTCACTGGTGAGTCAGCAAGAACTGACAGTTGCTGACATGCCTATGGACCCCAGCCAAATTGAGGAGCAAACAGAGGCCGATATCAATGAGCGGGAGCCCCTATTGGATGCAAGATGTAGGAGATGTCATAGAAAACAGCTATTGCCACGTCCTAAGAGATGTGGTCAGGAGACGTACACACCCTACAAAGTGTAAAAGGGATGTGACTGGGCTGGAAAGGCGTGGTGAACAATTTTTTTTTAAATTTGATTTATATGCCTCCCTTCTCTGAAGACTCAGGGCGGCTTACAAGGCGTTAAGCAATAGCCTTCATACTTTTGTATATATATACAAAGTCAGCTTATTACCCCCACAAACTGGGTCCTCAATTTACCTACCTTAGAAAGGATGGAAGGCTGAGTCAACCTTGAGCCTGGTGAGACCCGAACTGGTGTAATTGCAGACAGCTGGATGTTAATTACGGTGCTTTAGTCTGCAGAGCTAAACCAGGCTCCTTTTCGCCAATTTGTTGGCGTTTTGGATGCAGTGGAGTTACAACTGTTAGTTTGGAGATTTTTTTGACAAGAGTCTGCATTCCTGCATTAGCCTGCTGGCTGTCTGCCAAGACTTTTGGAACATTGCCCAGTAACTATTGGACTGATATACGCTTTGGAAGAGAACTATTTATTAAAGGGCCAGCTTCAGTCTCTCTCTAGCCGGGCTATTTGAGCCTCTGCAAGGCCACTCGTGGGAGGGGACAACACTCTAAGGCTGGGTTTTGTATTCTTATTAATTTATCTTAGCACTATCTCCAATTGTTCTAAATGTTTTGGGGTTGTCCCCCCCCCCCATATTTGTCTTCTCTCTAGTATAGAAATCACAAGATATTGAAGAATTCCCCCCCCCCCGTTTTTTTGTTTGGTTTTGAAACGATTCCCTTTCTCTGTTCCCCTTTTCCAATTCCTTCAAGTTGAAAAATTTCGCTGCGGGAAGATATAAATAATACTTCTGAGTTTAGCTCATTGCTATTCCAGACTCATCTGATTGGCAAGGATCGTAGAAGTGCAAAGTGAGGGAAAAAAATAACTTTCTGCTGGAGTAAATGATGACTTGTCATCATTTTCAGCTGGTTTAAACAAAGCCACATCCCAGCATGGAATAACAGGTAGTCCTGGACTTACGACCGCAACTGAGCGCAAAAAAAAATTTCTGCTGTTCGGTGAGACATTTGTTAAGTGAGTTTTGCCCCGTTTTACGACCTTCCTTCCTTGTCACAGCTGTTAAGTGAATCCCCACAGTTAATAAGTTAGTAACCTGGCCATTAAGTGAAACTGGCTTTCCCGTGGACTTCGTTTGTCAAGGAGTTCATCTGATGGGATCAGCAACGGTCATAAGTATGAACCAGTTGCCAAGCATCTGAATTTTAATCACGTGACCACAGGGATGCTGCAACGGTCATAACTGCGAAAAGGGTCATAAGCCACTTTTTAAAGTGCCGTTGTAACTTTGAACGGTCCCTAAATGAACCGTTGTAACTTGAGGACTACCTGTAATACTTATTTGGACGGGAAAAATGTAGAAGCAGAAAGGCCAAAGAGAACAAAGAAATAAATAGAATAGATCCGTGATGGTGAACCTATGACACGCGTGTCACAGGTGGCACATGGAACCATATCGATGGGCACGTGAACTCAGGTCCGGCGTGCATGCTTGCACCAGCTGGCTGATTTTCAGCTCTTCTGTACCCACCGGAAGTAGGGAAACAGGCTGTTTCCTGCTTCCGAAGGGCCTGGAAGGGGTGGGGAAGGCCTGTTTTTTTGCTCTCCCCAGGCTCCAGAGCCTCTCTAGGAACCTGGGGAGGGCAAAAATGGCCTCTCCCCCCCCTGAGGCCCTCCGGAGGCCCAAAATGGCCCATTTGCCGACTTCCGGTGGGACCAGAAGGCCTGTTTTTTTGCTCTCCCCAGGCTCCAGAGCATCTCTAGGAGCCTGGGGAAGGCAAAAACGACCTCTCCCCCCCCCCCCGCAGAAGCCCTCCGGAGGCTAGAAATGGCTCATTTGCCAACTTTCGGTTCCACTTTCCAGCCTCCAGAGGGCCTCCAGGGGTGTGCATAGAATTATGGGTGTGGGCACACGCGCATGCGACCCCCCCAACTCCCTCCACTTTTGGCACGCGATGAGAAAAAGGTTAGCCATCACTGGAATAGTTGTATAGGACCGTGATGGCGAACCTATGCATGTGTGCCCACAGATGCCTGCTTAGGCACCTCCCCCCCCCCCCCGAGCGGTGTTCTTTTTTATACAAAGTCAGCTTATTGCCCTCACAATCCGGATCCTCATTTTACCTACCTCGGAAGGATGGAAGGCTGAGTCAACCTTGAGCCTAGTGAGATTCGAACTTGCTGTAATTGCAGGCAGCTGGCAGCTAAGTGCTATTTAACAGCGCTTTAGTCCACTGCACCACCAGGCTCCTATTGACATGTTACAAGACAGTAGGAGGTTAACATGTGACAAGTTTACACATTAAGGACACATTTCTCTGTTCAGGCTGTCCGCCTGGCGCAGAAAAGGGATGAGTTAGTTAATTTTGTTGTCCCTTTCCTGGAATCGATTGTCCTAACAGTCTTAAATGTTTTACCCAGCAACCGTAGTCTGAAAAAAAATAATTTTTTGTGGCAGGTGGAAGCCTTCAAGAGTCGATGTTCTCTGCAAAGCCTTTTTCCTTCCTTCTTGTCTTTGCAAAAATGTACCCATCACATCTCCCAAAAAACTCTAATCGCTTTAGAAATGATTGGGGCTAGATCGAAAGGTTGGCAGTTCAGCGGTTCGAATCCCTAGCACCACGTAAGAGGGTGAGCTCCCGTGACTTGTCCCAGCTTCTGCTAACCTAGCAGTTCGAAAGCAGGTAAGAAATGCGAGTAGAAAAATAGGGACCCCCTTTGGTGGGAAGGGAACAGCATTCCGAGCGCGTTTGGCGTTGAGTCATGCCGGGCACATGACCACGGAGATGTCTTCGGACAGCGCTGGCTCTTCGGCTTTGAAACGGAGATGAGCACCGCCCCCTAGAGTCGGGAACGACTAGCACATATGTGCAAGGGGAACCTATACCTTTTATATTTGTTTATTGGAAAAGATTCTGTGTCGTTTTAAGCCGAAAATCCGAATCATAACATTGAAACACGCTCTTGGATGGGTTTAATGCAATGATTTTAACCCAATTGCTGAATTATCCTCATTTGGGGGAGCTTAAACAAATAAGTTGAGCCAAAATGTACTTAAAAGGGCCTGAATTTGTTACTGACAAAACACAGCCTCTAAATGAATCGTGAATCACCGTGGCTCAAAAATTGTTTTTCTGCACAAGTGCAAACAGTTCAATCAAAAAATCTTTGCGGTGTCAGTTAAACTGGGGAGCAGGGACCCAAAATAACAAGAGGCAGTGGAAACGGTTGACATGTTAACCGATTTTTTGAAACTTACAGCATCCTGGCCATCTTAGATCACTTCAGCAAACAATTCGGCTGCAGGAAAGATTTGCGGAATTGTAAAAGAAGCTGTGGCCAGAGCAATAAAAAAAAAAAAAAAACCAACGCATTGACTAATTGCACTGGGGAATGTTGCTGTATCATAAATTTAAATGTAATGAAATGTGGCTTCATACAGTGATTGTAGCGCCTGGACCGAGTTCATTAAGTGGCTTGAGACAAGCAAAGACGAAACTAGAAATATGGACCTATCCACCGGCTTATTGTAAAGATTGCAAGATAATGTATGCAAAGCACTTGCAGACTCGATAACGTGCCATATAAATTATTATTATTGTCATTGTTATTATTGTCCCGGTGATGTATTTCCGTTTCCATGTTGTCTTTCGCCTTGTCGACTCTTGGCGGTGGACAGGTTTAAAAAAACACACCGGTTTTTTTTTTTGTATTTCCTCTTCCCCGTGCAGTTTTAGAATTGATGGATGTTTGTTATTTATGTCTTTTATATAAAGTTGATACAGATCGTATTTCAAACTCCGGAGGTGTCCTGTTCGCAAAGCTGTTCCAAGCTAACCAGAAGCATAAAACAATGTCCGTTGGTTGATAAACAAATGTCATCCACGTCAAAGGAATTTTTTCCAGTGACACATGCAATCGAAGTAAAATATTGTGCTTTACAAGAGTATATTATTAAAATGAAAATGTAGAGTGCGTGGCGAGCCTGGAGATGTAACCAAGACAACAAAGGAAGAGGCTGAGAGAGCTGGGATGGAGAAGAACAGGGAGTTAGAAGAATGGAGTAGAGAAGTTAAAAAACCCCATCCATGTTCATTGCGGAAGGGATCTAGCGGTGGTCCTTGACTTACGACCGCAATTAAGACCCAGATTTTCGGTTGCGAAGCAAGATAGTCAATGGCTGCAATTGTTAAGTCAACCAAAGTGAACCTTAAGTGAATCTGGCGTCTTCTTGATGTTGCTGGTGAGAAGGTCGGAAAAGAGGGTAACTCTGATTCTGAGACACTGCAATGGTCATAAGTATGAGTTAGTTGCCAAGTGTCTGAATTTTGATCTCGGGGATGCTGCGAAGTGTGAAAAACAGCCATGTTACTTTTTTTCCAGGGCTCTCGTAACTTCGGTCACTAAACAAATGGTCGTTAGTTGAGGAATACCTGTATTGTGCTCCTTGATTCAGCTCTTCCCTCTGTGTGCAACTGATGGCCGCAAGGTATAAGGTACCCACGTTTTCCCGAAAATAAGACCAGGTTTTATATTAACTTTTGCACCAAAGGACACATTAGGGCTTATTTTCCAGTTAGATCTAATTTTGGGGGAGGAAATACAGTTTTTGGGAAATTTAATAATGCTTCTTTCTGGCTGATGATCTTAACTGGGCCTTATTTTTGGGAATATTATTTCCCTTATTTTCCTGAAAAATATCATGATAGGGCTTATTTTCCAGTCGGTCTTATTTTAGGGGAAACAGGGTATCTGGTGTGAAAGCTTTCTGAGTTGGAGTTGCAGGAACCCCATGTCGACGGTCACTAAAGAAGGGTGCCGTCCCACTGAGGTAAGATAGTGTGTAGGATGGGATCAGAGCTGCATAAATGTCAGTTCTGTTTGGAGAGCCACCTGGTCTTAGTGCCCACGGGCATCAAGAAATTTATGAATTAGATTGTTATCCCATCATTATTGCCTTTTAAGTCATTCAAAGGAGTGAGCAGACATATTACTTCTTCCTTTCCCCATAACAAACACCCTGTGAGCTGGGTTGGGCTGAGGGAGTTGGCGCAAGTTACCCAGCTGACTTTCATGCCTAAGACTAGACTAGGCTAGAACTCACAGTCTCCTGGTGATTGGCCCAAAGTCATCCACCTGGCTTTCATGCCTAAGGCAGGACTAGAACTCCCAGTCTCCTGCTGATTGGCCCAAAGTCAAAGCCTAAGGCACGACTAGAACTCCCAGTCTCCTGGTTCAAAGTCACCCAGCTGGCTTTCATGCCTAAGGAAGGACTAGAACTCCCAGTCTCCTAGTGATTGGCCCAAAGTCACCCAGCTGGCTTTCATGCCTAAGGCAGGACTAGAACTCACCGTCTCCTGGTGATTGGCTCAAAGTCACCCAGCCGGCTTTCATGCCTAAGGTTGGACTAGAACTCACCGTCTCCTGGTGATTGGTCCAAAGTCCCCAGACAGCTTTCATGCCTAAGACTAGACTAGGCTAGAACTCCCAGTCTCCTGGTGATTGGCCCAAAGTCACCCAGCTGGCTTTCATGCTTAAGGCGGGACTAGAACTCACAGTCTCCTGGTGATTGGCCCAAAGTCCCCAGCCAGCTTTCATGCCTAAGGCAGAACTAGAACTCACAGTCTCCTGGTGATTGGCTCAAAGTCCCCAGCCAGCTTTCATGCCTAAGGCAGAACTAGAACTCACAGTCTCCTGGTGATTGGCTCAAAGTCCCCAGCCAGCTTTCATGCCTAAGACTAGACTAGGCTAGAACTCACACCCTCCTGGTGATTGGCCCAGAGTCCCCAGCCAGCTTTCATGCCTAAGGCTGGACTAGAACTCACAGTCTCCTGGTAATTGGCTCCAAATCACCCAGTCCGCTTTCATGCCTAAGGCCAGACGAGCAATCCAACTATATGCTGCCCAGCATCTCATTGGAGCAAGATGGCAGCAAATAAATTTAATAAATAAAACAATGTCATCGATGGAGCTGTGAAATCACCAAGCCGATGAGCTTCTTTCGACCGTTGGTCACATCCATTTTCATTAAACGTGGGACAGAGTGTTGAATTCAATCAAAGTTAAGCATCCTCCCCTTTTCCCTGTGACCCGTAACAAATTCTCCTTGACTGCTGTTCAAGTGGTTGTCCGCCGAAGGTCTGAGTACTTCGCATTAACATGTCCAACATGTAGTCTTTGGTCATTCCCATGCTAGTGATTTACGGTGTTCTTCTTGCATCGCTATAATTGTTGTGATGAGATAGAACCCATCTTTATTGCTGATATATCGGCAGAGGGATGCTAGAAAATGCTATAAATCACGTGCGCCTAAGCTGGAGTTTCCAATGTCATGCGCAATGCCATGTCATTGTTACAGGATTGGGTGTTGCCGTTCTGGATGACGGGATGGTACGATTTGGCTATGCTCGTGTGATGACGGTTGTTAATTCAAGGAGTTTACTGACATATTTTGATTTCTCCTTCATATTAAGGAAAGTTTAGAGGCGGAGCTGTTGCCTCACAATCGGGAGGCTGTGAGTTTGAGCCTATGTAGAGGCAGGTATTTCTTTCTCTCTGGGTTGAATGAGAATATATCTGCTGAACAAAACTCCGTATTGGCGACAGGAAGGGCATCTGGCCAGTAAACACTCGGCTCCGTTCTGTTGCCCAGACTCCACCCTGCAAGGAATTACAGGGTCGTTAAAAGACAATGATTAAGGAAAGTTTAGAAGTTTAGCGCTCATTTTGAGTTAACCTTGCTTTCTGCCCTTGTTTGGTCTAGTTATTAAGACACCAGGCGACAAACTGGGAAGCCAAGAGTTGTAATCCCATCTTGGGCATGAAAGCTGGCTGGGTGATCTTGAGCCAATTACCAGTAGTTGGTGAGTTCTAGTTTTGCTTTAGTCATGAAAGCCAACTGGGTGACTTTGGGCCAATAACTAGGGGACAGAGAGTTCTAGTCCCTTCTTACAGGCATGGAAGTGGTTGTGTGACTTTGGGCCAGTCCCTCTCTCTCAGCCAATCCACTCACAGGGTTGTTGTTGTGGGGAAAAGAGAAAAGAGGAAGGTCTGTTGGATATGTTTGCCACCTTGAGTTATTTCTAAAAAGGGTGGGATACAAATATATATATATATAAAATGAAAATAAATAAAGAGACTCACTTAATAACTGTCTTGTTTAGCAACAGAAATTTTGAGCTCAATTGTGATCGTACATTGAAGTCTACCTATACCAGCTACACAAATTCTGCATTCAAAGTAACAATCTACAGATCACAAACTTAGGAGTGACACAAGTCCTGCTGAGTTATGTGTATCTTGGAAAATCGAGATTGATTTTACTGGAAGGAATATGACCAATTTTTCCTCATCATTTTCATCACTTCCCGGCCTTCAGCTCTCGGGCTGAACCTGAAGGACAATGCCATCATCTTTGCAGGCATGTACTCTATAGAGATGGTGTGAGATTTCGGTTGACGCTTGTGATTTGTTTTTGTTTTTTTGCACTTGTGTCAGAAGCACCAAGGTGCTTTTGGGTTGAAAGGATTAGCTGGGTGCCATCACCGTTGCGATGGGGATGTCCAGTTGGGGCTCCTTCCATGTTCCCAGCAGGAGCTGGAGCGAAGGACAGGAGCTCAACCCCGGGAGCTCTCAGGTCTCGAACGCGAGATTGCTAACCTCCTGCCCAGCGTTCCAACCACTTGAGCCTCTGTGGTCAGACGCTTGTGATAATTGATTGTTATTTTGGCTGCTCCGTGTTTACAGCTGTTTGTTGTGGTGGGTGGCAAAGAGAAGCAAACGGACAATGTTTATTTCCGAACAGATTTCCCCAGGATAAATAATGAGCAGAGGAGAAGACATCCAAGAAATGATCACGAGGGTTGTTGTGTGTGGGCTCGGATAATTGAGCAGAAGGCTCGTAGCATACAGAAGCAGGCTTTGATGGACAAGTGGCTGGTGTTTCTGCCTCCCCCCCCACTCACTTTCCTTCACATTATGAATACAAGGAGGAAAAACAAATCTCATGAATCAAAATTTATACAGCAGGGAAGCGAGGCTGCAGTTGGGAAGGTCTTGATTTGTCAAGATGCAAGTTTTCGGCCTAAGAAAGGGCTCAAGGCCAACATTCCCCAACCTTGGCCATATTAAGATGCCTGGACTTCAACTCCCAGAAGTCCCCAGCTAGCCTTGCCTGGCTGGGGAATTCTGGGAGTTGAAGTCCACGTTCTTAAAGTGCCTATGTTGGGAAAAATCTGGCCTAAGGGATGAGTGCTTGTTTGTATCAATTACCTGGAATGGACCTTTTCAGGAATCTTCTAGAACAGTGATGGCTAACCTTGTTGCCATTGCATGCCAAAAGTGGGGGTCGTGTGTGTGTGGGGTCACACGTGTGTGTGCCCACACCCATAATTATAACGTGCCTCGTGCCCCACCCCTGTGCATGCATGTGCAACACACACACACACCCGCGCTCTCCCTGCTTTTGGCACGTGATGGCACACAGTAGGCTCGGTAGGCCCATTCTTTTGCTCTCCCCAGGCTTCCATTTGCCGACTTCCGGTCCCATCAAAGGGCCTCTGGGGAGGAGAAGGCCGTTTTTGCCCTCCCCAGACTCCTAGAGAGGCTCTGGAGCCTGGGGAGAGCAAAAAACGGGCCTTCCCCACCCCTAAGCCCTCCAGAACCAGGAAACAGCCTGTTTTCCTACTTCAGGATGGCCCAGAAGGCCCGAAAATGTGTGCACTGGAGCTGAGCTCCATGGCTCCATGTGCCACTTGTGCCATAGGTTCGCCATCCTGGTCCTAGAAGCTTCCTAGTTGTTAATTAGTTGGAGTGGAACATGTGACTTTATGAGGATGGGAAAATGTCCTTCTACCGCAGGGGTGGGCAGCGGTGGCCCTTTTACAACCTGTGGACTTCAACTCCCAGAATTCCTGAGACAGCTGTCTCAGGAATTCTGGGAGTTGAAGTCCACAGGTTATAAAAGGACCACCGTTGCCCACCCCTTTTCTACTGTACTGATTGGCTGAGTGAATTATGGGATTTTGGAGGAATTGGCAGCGTGGAGCCCAGGGACCCCCAGAAATGTTATACCACAAGCAGGATACTAGACCAGATCCCCATTATTTAGGGATGTGATAGGTCCTCACATCAGAACTACAGGATGGTGACTAACAAAATTGTGACAGTTTGTACCCTTCCTTCCTTCCTTCCTTCCTTCCTTCCTTCCTTCCTTCCTTCCTTCCTTCCTTCCTTCCTTCCTTCCTTCCTTCCTTCCTTCCTTCCTTCCTTCCTTCCTTCCTTCCTTCCTTCCTTCCTTCCTTCCTTTTTATACCAAAAGCCTCAAGGGAGTGAACATGCCTAATACTCCTTCTTTCCCCTATTTTTCCCATATCAACTTTGGGAGGTGGGTTGGACTAAGAGAGAGGGACTGGCAGGGGTAGGATTCAGCCGGTTCGGCATACTAGTAGATCCGACGATCGGCTGGGAGCAAACCGGTTAGCTCTGATGATCAGGTGGGCCTGCCCACCTGTCCCTGTGTGTTTTACTTACCTTTATCCTCTCACCTGATTCGCACGGTAGAGCGGATTGCCGCACCTCAGCTGTGTTAGTCCCCAGAAGTAACACGGAAGTTTAATTTTGTCAAAACTGCACACGTGCGCACAGCGAAGCACACAATCATTGAATCGGTTGTTAAACCAGCAGGATCCCACCACTGGGAACTGGCCCAATGTCACCTAACTGGCTTTCATGTCTAAGGTGGAACTAGAACTCACCGTCTTCTACTTTCTAACTGGGTGCCTTAAGCATTAGATCAGTCCCAAGGAATTGGACTAGGATATGGTCAGCAACAACCTTGACTTTGTGCAAATGGTTATTTTGACCCCGGTCATGGCCATCATGGGTCTTCATTAGCCATTTTGTGAGTGCCCTCGCAATTCTCTCAGGATTCCAGACCTGTCCATTGCTGTTTGACCCTAATAAAAGCTTTTGCATCACAAAGAGAAGATTACTTCCTGCCTCCCAATTATTCCGGGGTGATATTTTCACTCCCCTCTCCTTTGTCTTTGTAATTTAACCCTTGATTTGAAGAAAAGGATGTCAGCTGAACTCTGCGTTGATGTCTGTGTGTGTGTGTTTTGCTAAACACACAACTATGTACCCCGCAACTGTTCTTCAGCAATGGTTATCACAAAGTCTCTCTGAACTAAGCAGAATTTTTTAAATTTAAGAACTCTTCCCCCCACCCCGTTTTTGTTGCCAGAGTTAAGCCTAGTAGTCTCGGTCCCATTTTAGGCAAGGCAAAACCACCAAAATAATTGTGCATAATAATTCTGGATTCCATCGCTGCGAAAGATGACCTGTACCTCAGACGGGATGACAAGGGAGATAAGGAACTGTCACCTTGTTCGTGCTAAGATTGTCGCCTACGAGAATTAATCGATTCATGCTATTCTTAGAGGCAGAATAAATCTCCCCGTCACTAACTTGTCCCATTCTTAATTATATAACTATCATGTCCTTTCTCTATCCCTGCCAGCTCTTTTTTTTCGGCAATAATCCCCGTTTTGCTTGCGTTCGCCGTCTTCCTTCTTCAAAAGGGGGCCGAATGCTATTTAACGGGATGTTCTTATTTGAAAAGACGTCGCAGCGTGACATTGGCGATATGGATCTGGTGACCAGGGAAGGGGATTTGTAAATGGAATATCTAATCTCCTCGGGATCCGGAGACTTTGCTCTAAAGGCTCGGCAGCCTTCCACCAGTGGTATTGTGCCGTGCATTTTGATGGGTCTCTCAAGGGGAGAAAGGAGAGGAAAGTCACAGCGAGGGAAGAAAAGTTTGATCGGAGCCTTGATGGGGAAGGAGATGCTCTTCAGCCTTGTCCACACGTCGTAAAGTCAGTTGCGAGCAAAAAGAAGGGACTAAGCACCGTGATGCTGAACCTTTGGCACGCATGGCACATGAAGCCATGTCACCCAGCATGCTTGTCTTCTGGGTTTCTTGTGCACATGCGCATGTGCCGATCAGTTGTCCTTCATCTTCGCGACAGTGCCAAAAACCTGTGTGCGCATCCACACCAGCCAGCTGATTGTTGGGTGCATATAGGCACCAGAACCTAGAACTTCGGCTTTTCCGGAGCACAATTTCTTCACATGCGTGGCAGTGGCAAAAACTGGCCTGTTCATGTGCTCCAGCCAGCTGATTGTTGGGAGCACATGCACGCTAGAAGCTGGAAGTTCAGCTTTTCCGGAACACGGTCCCGAGGAGCACGCGTGTCCGTGCATTTCCACGTGACCTTTTCGGTGCTTGGTGCTGAAAAGGTTTGACATCACTGGACTAAGGCAGAGTGGGAAGGACTGAGGCCGCTTTAAGATGTGTGGACTTCCACTCCTGGCTGTGGGAATTCTGGGAGTGGAAGTCCACAAGTCTTCAAGTGGCCAAGGTTGGCAAGGCCTGGCCCAAATGAATGGGTGCTTCTTTATACACATTACCTGGAATAGGCCGCATGACTTATGACTGAGGAAAAGAGCCTCAGATAGCTCGACGGGCTAGATAGCCTGTTATTAACACCCAGCTGTCTGCAATTAATGCGAGTTCGAGGCTCAAGGTTGACTCAGCCTTCCATCCTTTCTAAGGTGGGTAAATTGAGGACCCAGTTTGTGGGGGCAATAAGCTGACTTCGTATAAAATATACAAAAGTATGAAGGCTATTGCTTAATGTAATGTAAGCCACCCTGAGTCTCCGGAGAAGGGCGGCATATAAATCTAATTTAAAAAAAATGACTTCAAAGCAAGCTTCCTAGCTATTGATTGGCTGGAGTGGATGATGGGTTTTTAGGAGGATGGGAAGGTGTCCTTCTACTGGTTGGCATAGCAGATCATGGGATTTTGGAGGAGTTGGCAGCATAGAGTACAAGCGCATTAACCCATTTGTACTGGGGGATGTGATAGGTCCCGACATCAGCATTATAGGATGGTGAACAAGAAAAGTGGTACTTATACCCCTTCCTACCCCTGTGCCTTATTTTTTATAAAAAAATACTCAAGGCGATGAACCTGATTAATACTCCTTCCTCCTCCTGTTGTCCCAACAATAACAATCTGTGAGGTGGGCTGGGCTGAGAGAGAGTGACTGGCCCAACATCGTTCAGGTAACTCTCATGGCTAAGGTGGGACTAGAACTCACTGTCGCCTAGTGATTGGCCCAAAGTTAACCAGATGCTTTCATGCCTAAGGCAGTACTAGAACTCACCATCCCCTGGTGATTAGCCCAAAGTCACCCAGCTGGCTTTCATGCCTAAAGTAGGACTAGAACTCACTGTCTCCTAGTGATTGACCCAAAGTCATCTTGTCATCTTTCATGCCTAAAGTAGGACTAGAACTCACTGTCTCCTGGTGATTGGCCCAAAGTCATCTCGCCATCTTTCCTGCAGGACTAATGCATGAAATTTTCTGAACTCTGATGGAACATGCACTGTACATCTCAATCTTGGCTTGTGATATGAGGAGAGCAGGCTGATGTGGCCTTTCCGGATCCAGAGCTCTTCGGATATGGTCGAACGGCAGCTCCTGGATTGCTGGCTGGTGCATTTATTTACAACAAATGCTTCTATTCCACTTCAACCTTAAGCAGCTTAGTAGCATCACTGAGCAGAAAGTGAATGTGGGCTTATCCCAAGGAGGAGCCTGATTCAACTGCTGGGCCCTGGTTAATCTGAAAAGTGGATATAAAATGTGTAGCTTAGCAGGTATTTGATTCCAGCTGGAGGAGGAAAGTATGACTCTTAACAGTTCCAAAAGATGAGCAATAGAGCTTTCTGTCTTCCCAGACAGGAGAAATTTCCTGACAGTGAGAATAATTAATCAGTGGAAAGTCTTGCCTTTAAAAGTTGTTTAGAAGTTGTTGTTTTTTGAAAAAAATTGATTTATATGTTGCCTTCTCCCAAGACTCAGGACGGCTTACAATGCGTTAAGCAATAGCCTTAATACTTTTGTATATTTTACAAAGTCAGCTTCTTGTCCCCACAAACTGGGTCCTCAATTGACCTACCTTAGAAAGGAGGGAAGGCTGAGTCAACCTTGAGCCTGGTGAGATTCAAACTTACTAATCGCAGACAGCTGGAGTTAAATTACAATGCATTAGTCTGCTGAGCTATCCAGGCTCATGTTGGAGGCTGTTGGAGGCTTTTAACAGATTAACAGAGTTGGAAGGGACCTTAGAGGTCATCTAGTCCACCCCTCCCCTGGTGAAAAGCAGGAGACCCTACACCATTTCTGACAAATGGCAGTCCAATCTTTTCTTGATGAAGCTCCCACAACTTCTGAAGGCAACTTCTGTTCCATGGGTTGATTGTTCTCACTGTTAGAAAGATCCTCCTCTTTTCTAGGTTGAATCTCTCCTTGGTCAGTTTCTATCCATTATTCCTTGTCTGGCCTTCAGGTGCCTTGGAAAATAGCTTGACCCCCTTCCTCTCTGTGGCAGCCCTCAGATATTGGAAGGCTGCTATCATGTCTCCCCTGGCCCTTCTCTTCACTAGACTAGCCAGGCCCAGTTCCTGCAATCGTTCATCGTATGTTTTAGCCTCCAGTCCTCTAATCAACTTTGTTGCTCTTCTCTGCACTCTTTCTAAAGTCTCAACATCTTTTTTATAGTGTGGTGACCAAAACTGGATGCAGTACTCTAGGTGTGGTCTTACTAGGGCTTTATAGAGTAGTATTAATACCTCCCTTGATCTTGATTGTATCCCTCTGTTAATGCAATTTAGGATTGCATTGGTTTTATTGACTGCCACTTTTAAGAAGAGACTGGACAACATTTGTCTGAAATGGTATAAGGTCTTCTGCTTGAGAAGAGGGTTGGACTACATGAGCTCCGAGGTCCCTTCCAATCCTATTATTTTATTGCTTCTCAGATGTCTAATACATCTGATCTCTCTACCAAACAGAGAGGGGGTCAAGCTATTCTCCAAAGTACCTGAAGGCAGGACAAGAAGTTACAGATGGAAGCTTATCAAGGAGAGAACCAACCTTGAACTAAGGAGGAATTTCCTGACAGTGAGAACAATCAATCAGTGGAAAGACTTGCCTTCATAAGTTGTGGGCGCTCCATCACTGGAGGTTTTTAAGAAGAGATTGGACAACTATTTGTCCCAAATGGTATAGGATTTCCTGCTCAATCAGGGGATTGGATTAGAAGACCGCCAAGGTTCTTTCCCATCTCTATTATTCTATGTTCTAAGCGGCTTTGATTAAATCAGCTGGATGTGATGTAGTGGTGCCTTTTGCTAACTGTTCACCTAAATTTGCAAATCTGTCCTTCCAAAGGAATGGAATGGTCTGGGAACTCAAGATCGGGTTCTTCCTCCAAACCATAATCCATATCTATATCCAGAACATCATAAATCACTTCTAGTTTGAAGATGCAGTTCTAGAAGAACATCAAACTTCACCTTTCCCCCTAAGTATCTTAAGAGCAGTCGGTTTTGCACATACCAAATTAATATTATCTAGCTGGAAAAAATATTACTTTGTGTTTTGCATTTGTTCAACCTAGCTAATGGGATGTCGGGACTGAGGTCATCGTTGTGCCAGCACTTTGGATTGCTAAAATGTTGTAAATGGGCCTAAAGTAGTTAAAGGTCCAGCTTTGGGGCTTTAGAAAGAGATGGAATTAGACCACAGGTTCAAATATGAGAAAATTTGCAATGAACAGGGATGTTTAAAATGCTCTTTGTCTTGCCAGACTGATTCTGATTCCGAGTATTTTGGCTTATTCATGATGCATTGTTTTGCTTGTCTATTATATTTTTTTTCTCAAGAAAAGTCTAAATAATTTGTATCATTCTTAGTTTGGTGCCAGCGTTCAGGTCAGCATTTAATGAAGTTGTTTTGCTCGAGTTTGTCGGTTTCTGTATAAATGTACAGAGGGAAGACTACTAGCTCTTGAGTTTATGCTTGACTCTTCCATTTTTGCTTTTATTTTCCTTCCAAAATCAACTGGCCTAGAGGTGAAGATGCTCGCTTCCCACTCGGAAGGTTGAGAGTTAAATCCTAGGCAGCGTCAGATGTTTCTCTATCAGGGCACAAAGAGAAAATATTTGCTGCAAACCCTGCATAGGCATCAGGAAGGGCATCTGGTCAGTAAATGCTCAGTTCCATTCGGTTGCCCCAACTCGACCGTGAATAAATGAATTAAGGGGTTGTAAAAAGAAAAAAAAAATAACTAGATTGGAAGGACTATATCTTCAGAGGCAGAGAATACCTTTGCGAGGATTATAGGCTCTTGAATTCTAGGCAATAGCAAGAAGAGGCAGAATTAAGTGATCACTCTACCCTTCCAGCCTTTTAAGGCAAGGGTCTGCAAACGTGGCCACTTTAAGACTTAAGGACTTCAACTCCCAGAATTCCTCAGCCAGCCAATCATGGCTGAGGAATTCTGGGTGTTGCAGTCCACGAGTCTTAAAGTGGCCATGTTTGAAGACTCCTGTTTTACAGTCTTGTTGGTCATGGACAAGTGCTGAGACAACAGTTCTCTGGCTGGAATTCCTGCAGTGAACTCTCCAAGGTCCTGAAATCATTCCTTTTTGTGCCACAACTCTTGACGTTCCTTGGCTGTGCTACGCAAAACACTTAATAATAATAACTTTATTGTTATTGTATGGGTATACACAGTATACCCATACAACAAAATTCACTTAACATCCAAAGACCAGGTCCAACACACATAACAATCCCCAAACACACTCCCACCCACCACAATTCCCCACCCCTAAACCTGGTTCTCCCAAAGATGCTTTTTCAAAAGACAACGGGATTTTTTTTGTTTTGCTTGAAATTGTTTAGCCTCTCACCCAAGAAACTTCTTCAGTTCTGACTGAACGGTGGAGAATGGAAGGATTTATATTCCTTGCAATCATCTGATCGTTAGTACTCTCTCTGAGAGTCGTTGAGTCCACTCGGAGGCCACTGTGTCTCTTTTGAATACAGCAAAGGCCACATTCTGGACAGAGAGGACCCCTGGTTTGAAGGAAAGGTCAAAGAGGATATCTACATTAAGGTTGAACAGCCTTCCCTCAACGGGGGGTGGATGGCGGGTGGGAATATGACAACACAATCCTTTCAGCAATTCCAAGAAGTCTAGAAAAGCTCCTTTCCTTTCTTTTCCACGGGTTTTGTTAAGGAATTCGCAGAGTAACCCTTGAGTAGCAAGGGTGTGCACATGAAAACGATTGAGAGTAGATACGAATAAATATAGTCAACACAGAGATATACTGAGCTGTGTTTACTTTCAGGAAATAGTAAGGCACAGTCCAATAAACAGTCCAGGTCATACACATAAAAAGCAGAAGATAGCAAAACGACAGTCCAGGGATAATCCAATAACAACGTCTTCTTACCAGTCGTCATAGTCATTCACAATAAACAGTTCTTCTGGATTTGCAGACAGTAGCATACAGAGATATCAGAGAGCAAGAACATGTTTCTATCTCCCTCTTAAGGAGATTGGCTACAGAGCTAACCAATCAGGACACAGTATGATGCAATATACCAGTCTTAAAGCTATATTGATGGTTTATATATTACCAACCCAACAAGGTAGGTAATACTCATTTCCTAACAGGTTCAAATTCATTATTCTCCATAGGCTGAAAGCCAATTCTTGCCTTTATAAAAAACAAAGTAATGATCATCATCAGGATGTCAGGATGGATCTTTAGCCACCTGCACCCTTGTTCTTTCCGGAGACTGGATCTCTTTCAGTACAAGTAATCCTTGACTTACAACAGCTCATTTACTGACCATTGAAAGCTACAACTGACTTACGACTGTTTTTCACGCTTAGGACTATGGCAGCGTCTCCATAGTCACGCAATCAAAATTCGGATGCTTGGCCATGATTCTTATTTATTTATTTATTTATTTTGAAAAAAGTTTTTCATTTTTATTTTTCATCCACATGTTTAAATGTGTACAGTCTTTTATCCATCCTTATACATTGTTCGTTCCTCTTCTTCTTTAACTTCCATTAGGTAATTAATTAATTATTTGTTCGGGTCTGCTCTTTTACCATTTCCTTCTTTTCTTTTACTACAACCTTTCCTTTTTCCCTTCCCTTCTTTCTCCTCCTTTCTTTCCTCATTCCTCCTCTCCTTTCCTTTCCTACTTCCTTTCCTCTTTCCACTCTCCTCTCTTCTTCCTCCCCTTCTTCCTCTCTCTCCTGCTCTTCTTTCCCCTTCCTTCTTCCTCTCCTTTTCCCCTTCTTCTTTTCTCCTCTTCTCACCTCCCAACTCCCCTCCTTCCCCCCTCTCTACTCCTCTCCCCTTCTCCACTCCCTTGTTGTTTTCCTTTTTCAATTCAATCCGAGATGGTATTCGAGCCGAATTGGGGCTACTCTGTATAGGATTCTGGCTTCACAGTTTAGGATTAGGGTTTTAGATTTCCCAGTGGCATTCCTGGGACACTCCTAACATTCACAGCCAAAATGCATTCTCAGCTGTTTCGTCTCCATGCCCGTCTTCCCAAAAGAAACCCTTGCTATTAATGTCTCAGCCCTTCTGTCTATCCCAGGGTTTGCCACATTGTCTTAGCAAATTCCAAAGCTTTCTCACGTGGCTTGCAAAAATACATTGTTTCTGTCTTAAAATAGGACCCGACTCTTGAGAACTTACCTCTCCTGATGTTTTTTTGCACCCTTAAAACTATAAATCTAATTTTGGAGCTGCTGAAGAACAAAACTCGAATTACACTATCCGCAAGCTATATCTGATATACTTGGAAACAGTGAGCTCCCAGCCTCTTGATCGTTGTTCCAATGTTATCCAGCTGGCTTTCAGGCCTAAGGCAAGACTCGAACTCAGTGTCTCCTGGTTCTTAGTCCAGCACCTTAAGCACTGGACTAATGTAGCATCCTGGGGTCATGTGTACACTCTTTGCAACTTTCCCAGTGTTGTGGCCCGTATGCGGCCTGCGCGACTGGTGGCTGATTCTGACAGCGAGGAGGCTGGTGTGGTGCTGCGCCAGCGGCTGTGCAGCTGGGGCTCAAGTCGGACAATGAGGAGGCTGGAGAAGATGTGGTGCCAGAGGTGGGGATTTTTGCAAAAATAGGATGAGTAGGGTGGGGCTTCAGGAGGCCCAAAATGACTGTATTCGGTGTATAAGACGCACCAACATTTCCACCCTCTTTTAGGGGGGAAAAAGTGCATCTTATACTCCGAAAAATATGGTAAGCGAAGTATGCCATCTTTTTCCGGGTGTCGCATCACATGTCCAAAACATCCACGGATGGTCCAAATGAATGACGATGGCCCTCACCCGCTCCTCTTGCGGAGATCCCCCCTGTGTACTTTTTGAATTCATTCTCATCCTTGAGAAGTTCTCATCACTTCTTCCAAACTGACAGCCGACTATAAATCCCAGGGCCCTCGAGGAAGGGGTTATTGCGAGGGCTGGCGGAAATCACTCCGTATTAATTTTTCAGAGCCTTCCTCGTGAAATCTAATTAAACCAAGCAACCCGAGCGGCCCGCAAATCCTTCCTGCCGTCGGCTTGTTTGTCACCGAGATGATGAAGGGGAGAAAGCCGGAAGCGGGCATGTAGTGGGACGCGCTGCCTCGGATGCAGTGGTGGGATTCAAATAATTTAACAACCGGTTCTCTGCCCTAATGACCGGCTGGTTGGGCATGGCCATGGTGAGCGTGGCTAGTGGGTGCGACAGGAAGCACTCGGCCTCCTTCACCCCCCTGGGAGGAAAAATGGGCCTCGAGGGGATGTGCCGCCCCCTGTGCCCCATTTTGGATCTAGTAGGCCTCCCCACAGCCTCCTGGGAGTGAAAACTCCCACAAAGAGTCATCTCCCATAGAGAGGGACTCCTCAGGGTGCCGTCAGCCAGGCAATGTCGCCTGGCGACCCCCAGGGGGAGGGCCTTCTCTGTGGCAGCACCTGTCCTCTGGAACGACCTCCCCCTGGAGATACGGAGAATACCAGATCTCCGGGTTTTTCGCTGTGCCCTAAAAACTCTTCTGTTTCATCAAGCTGGGCTGGCATAACCCCCCCCCCCTTTAGATATTTTTAATTGTAAATGGATTGTAGTCGGGAGGTTTGAATTTTTTTTTTTTAAATTTGATTTATATGCCGCCCTTCTCCGGAGACTCAGGGCTGCTTACAATGCGTTAAGCAATAGCCTTCATGCTTTTGTATATTTATATTTATACAAAGTCAGCTTATTGCCCCCAACAAACTGGGTCCTCCATTGACCCACCTTGTAAAGGATGGACGGCTGAGTCGACCTTGAGCCTGCCTGGGATTGAACTCGCAAGGAATTGCAGGCAGCTGGATCTTAAATGCTGCCTTTGTAGGAGGCATTACTCCCCTATGCTACTCAGGCTCAGGCAAATTTTGGGCCAAAACTTGTATAATTCTTTTCATAATTTTAAATTTTGTATTGGGATGCTTTTTATTCTTGGCTGTGCACCGCCCTGAGTCCAGTAGGAGAAAGGCGGTATACAAATTTAATTAATTAATTAATTAAATAAATAAATAAATAAAACAGGCCACAGGAGGGGCATGCTGCACCCCACACCCCATTTTGGGCCTAGCAGGACTTCCTGAACTTACTTGAAAGCCAAAATGGGGTACATTGGGACTCCTGCAAGGGGCGGGGCGGGGCGGGGCGGGGCAGAGCCAGCCAGCAATTTAACTACTGGTTTTCCTGAACCAGCCCGAACCGGCTGAATCCCACCAATGCTCAGATGAGGCTGTTAGGGTCTCGTGGTCAGTGCCGAGAGTTTTCTTCCTTGGATTACATCCTGCTTTTTTTCCCCCTTTTCCGGAGTCTCGTTCTCTGGACGTGCCTTAAACCGCTTGCCTGTTGGGTAGAAACTGGCTGGAAATGAGTTCTGCTGAAGTTATGGTTGCCTGATTTTCACTTCGCCCTTCAACTTTGGCAGAGGTGCCGGCCCGCGTGTTACATTGAGGTGGCAGCGATCCTGGCCCAGATTGCTGGCTTTCTCTGCTTTGCCGAATCGCAACTTCCTGACCTCGCGAGTCAGTGGTCCTCATGCCAGGGCGAGGGGGGTCTTCTGGATGAACCCGTCCCCTCTCTCTTCCTCTCTTTTGAGAGCTATTGAGAATTATTGATCATCCTTTGCGCATGGTGTGAAATGCGCTCATCTCAATTGATTTGGAGGAGGCTGTTGTGTGCAGGCAGGCACAAGATTAGGATGCTTTTTCCCACACTGAGCAAATTAAAAGAGGCTAGGATGAACTTTGGGGCATCTGGAAGGAACCTAAAGATAGTTTTTCCTTATTGGCGAGGGAGAGTTAGCTTGCAATAATCTGCCAAGTTCCTTGTATGATACAGCTCCGTTAGAGGCATTTCCCCCTGATTTCTCAGCGATGTTTATTTTTCTCTGATTTTGAAAAGAAAGAAGGGAGAGAATTCCGGCCTGCTATCAGTTGTGTGGGATGCAACACTTCTTAGAAGAGGGGAATAGTTGTCGCTCATGGGGTTGTTGAACGGTGGAGTCCCCGGTGCTCTCTCTGAGCTTGGTGGTATTCTTGCAAATCCAGCAGATTCTGACAGGTTCTGGCGAACTGGTAGCGGAAATTTTGAGTCGTTGGGAGAACCGGCAAATACCACTTCTGGCTGGCCCCAGAGTGGGGTGGGAATGGAGATTTTGCAGTCTCCTTCCCCTGCCCTACCCACCAAGCCACGCCCACAGAACCGGTAGTAAAAAAAAATGGATTTCAGCACTGTTGCAAACGTTTCATTACCAAATTAGGTAACATCATCACTGTTAGAAGGGAGTGGGGTTTGCAGAGAAGAAGAAGAAGAAGAAGGAAGGTGAAGAAGAAGAAGAAGGTGAAGAAGAAGGATGAGGAGGAGGAAGAGGAAAAAAAGGAAGAGGAAGAGGAGGGGGGAGGAGGAGGAAGTCATCCTTGATGCTCTCTAGAACTTGGTTGTTTCATGACCCAACTGGGTAACATCAACTGTGCTTAGAAGGGAGGGGGGTTTGTGCAGGAGGAAGTGAAGGATGTCTGTTAAGATATGGTGTGGGCCTAACAGGTTGTCCAGGCAATATATGTGTTCTGTGACTTTAACTGTGACTTTAATATGGATATGTATTATGTGACTTTAAGTTTTACTGCTGTATCATTATAATGCTGAGTCATGCTGTAATTAGATAATCACTACTAGTAAATGTATTTAAGAAGGGAACTGAAATGTAGTCAGTTGATGATATGCTACCATTGTGTGTGGAGTTGCTACCATTGTGCTATCATTGTGGATGGATCTGCTACCATCGTGGTTTGTGTACCAGAATGAACTTGTTATTCTAACCAACTACTGTTTGTATGGTAAGAAGATTTTTGTATCACTGGACTGATTTAACTGGCAAAGACTTGGATTGTTTAAAAGACTATGAGATTGTTTTTTCACTATAAAGTAAACTTTTGATAAACCAGTTTGCACGTATCTCTTACTTCATTGCTCTCAGCAACGTTTCTCTGTGGTCTACACTCTGCTGGTTGGTAACACAACAACAATATCCTTAACAATGTCAATGACAACACAACTGTGGTGCCCTCTGAGCTTGGTTGTTTGCTTGCAAACATCACATTACCCAACCAGGTAACATCATCAGTGCTTGAAGGGAGTGCGGTTTGCTCTCTGTTTCTTGTGGGGACTTGTGCTGTCAGTGTTACCCCAATTAAGGAACTACCATCTCAGACAAACATTCAAACAATGAACTGCCCAATCAAAAGAAGCCACTGACAGGGCGAGCCACTCGTATATAAACAGAGAGCAAACACCAACTCCCTTCTAGCACTGATGATGTTACTTAGTTGGGTCATGAAACGTCTGTAAGGAAATAGCGAAGCTCAGAGAGCACCCAGGACCCCCACAGTTCTCGTTCTCATTCTCCTCTTCTTCTTCCTCCTCCTCCTCCACTCCATAAACCTCACTTCCTCCAAGCACTGATGGTGTTACTTAGTTGGGTCATGAAACATCTTCAGGAAAACAGCCAAGCTCAGAGAGCACCCAGGATTCCTCCAGTATTTCTTGTTTCAAGTCAGCTGGAGAAAAAGCTGACACGTTCTCACCATCTCAGGGCCTTCCTTCAGAATCCCAGAAGGTCCTGGATCAGCCAAGGAGAAACCCAGCCAACTCAGAAAATTGGGAAGAAAGCAGGAATCCGCGCAGCCCTTCCCTTCCCTCGGCTTTCAGGTCCATCCCTTGCCAAGCAAAACTACAGCGCTCTCCCGCGCCCCCCCTGCCCCCCCCAATTGCCCCCAGGACAACCGCCGCAGATGTCCTCCCTTTAACACGCCCGGCCTTATGTTCTCTGTTGTGCAGGCGCCTTGGCTCGGGACCGCTGTGTGGCTGGCATTGCTTTGAGGCTCTTTGTCTTCTGCCAGAGATCTCTTGCCAGACGCTGGTGTGACTTCTGCGTTGTTTTTCTGTATTGTTAGCCCTGTCGGTGATTCGATTAAGTGCTGCTTAATTGCGTGTAAGGGACTTAGCCTCGGCTGGTGCCCGGTTGTGACTTTTGCCCAAAGAGAATCGCACTCACAGCCGTTTCCCTTCTGGGTCTTACCTCCCGGCTTTTGAAATCGCTGTCCTGATTAGTGAGGTATGCAATAATTGTTGGGGGTGTGGTGGTGGTGGGAGAAAAGGCAGAGCGGGGGGATTTTAATTCTCTCTACCATGTTTTCCCAAAAATAAGACCCTGTCTTATATTTTTTTGGAACCCTGAAATAAGCGCTTGGCCTTGTTTTCGGGGAGGTCTTATTATTTTGGGGCGCGTGGAGCAAGAGGGGGCTCCTCTTGCCGTCTTACCCGATTTCCAGCTCTGTCTCCCTAACCCTAACCAGAGGAAATTTATTTATTTATTTATGTATTAATTAAGCTTATATGCCGCCCTCTCTCCGAGGAGGACTCAGGGTGGCTCACAGCAATAAAACAAGTAAATAAATCAATATTTAAATGTTCAAACTATTAAAATTCCCCTTAAAAACTCCTTCAGTCCCATCCGGCCTGGTGAAATAACCATGTCTTGAGGTCACGGCAGAAGGAGTGCAGGTCTGGGGCCACCTGGAGCTCCAGGGGGAGTTGATTCCATAAAGCGGGTGCACCCACAGAGAAAGACCGTTCTCTAGGAGTCGCCAGTCAGCACTGCCTGGCCGACGGCACTCCAAGGAGGCCCTCCCTGTGGGAGCGCACCGGGCGATGGGGAGCTGTCACTGGCCACAGATGATCGGTCAGGTACCCCGGGCCTAAGCCATGTAGGGCTCTATAGGTAATAACCAGCACCTTGAATCTCACCCGGAGGGCAACCGGTAGCCAATGCAGGTTGCGCAGGAGGGATGTAACATGGGAGTGTCGGGATACTCCCATCACAATTCTGCACCAGCTGAAGCCTCCGAGTGGTCTTCAGGGGCAGCCCCAGGTAGAGAGTGTTGCAGTAGTCAATCCGGGAAGTCACAAACACATGAGTGACTGTACGGAAGTCATCATGGTCCAGGTAGGGGCACAATTGGCACACCAATTGTGCCCCGAGATGGCGGGGACCAGCTGCACATGCATTTAAATATTTTCAGGGAGGGTTTATTTTGGGGGGGAAGGCTTATTTCAGGGGAAACGCGGTAGCATTTAGACAATACGTTCCCCAATGTGCTCATGGAATAAGTCGAATCGAAACAAGTGCATGGCTTTTTGTGAGTGCAAGCTGTGATTTTTTTTTTTTTTGAGGTGTACTGTTGTGGGGGGAGGCAGTCGTCTGTGCAAACTTGCAAAAAGGCAGAGGCACCCTGAATCGGATAGAGCACAGAATGGTCTTTGTTAGGAGGAAATTAAGCACAATTACGGGGAGGGAGCATCACGGATTCAGCTTGGCTCACTTCTGAGCGTGCACAGGATCCGGCGTGCCAAACACCCTGAGCTTTAACAAAGGAACTTCCATCAGGCCAAAGCAGGAGGGGTCGGGGAACCAGCGTTTCCAGCTCACAAATTTTTATGGAAGCGCATTAGCTTTCGTCAGATGCGTGCCGCGGCTCAAGCGATGACGAACAACAACACAAGGCAAAATAATTGGGCTGCTTTTCCTGATTTTTGGTAGCCTAGAGACCAACAATAGCAATAGCGCTTAGACTTATTTACTGCTCCACAGTCCTTTTGCAGCCCTCTCTAAGCGGTTTAGAGAGTCGGCATGTTGCCTCCAACAATCTGGGTCCTCATTTTACTCACCTTGGAAGGATGGAAGGCTGAGTCAGTCTTGAGCTGGTTAGGATTGAACTGCACGCAGTCGGGCAGAGTTAGCCTGCAATACTGCCTTCTAACCACTAGGCCACAGGAGTTCCCACACAACTCCCTAACCCTAACCCTACAAAACTCTCATTCACCTCCAATTAGCCCCAGTATAATCTTGATTGTTTACTTATTTTATTTCTAGCCCACTTTTATTTATCTTTTTAAATAAGCAACTCAAGGCAATGAACATATCTAATACCCCTTCTTCCTCCTATTTTCTCCACAACAACAATCCTGTGAGGAGGGTTGGGCTGAGAGAGAGAGAATGGCTCAAAGTCACTCAGCCATCTTCTAGTGATTGGCTCAAAGTCTCCCAACCAGCTTTCACGTCTAAGACGGGACTAGAACTCACTTTCTCCTAGTCATTGGCCCAACGTGGCCCAGATGGCTTTGATGCCTAAGGTGGGACTAGAACTCACCAACTCCTGGTGATTGGCCCAAAATAACCCTACCAGCTTTCATGCCTAAGGCGGGACTAGGACTCACCATCTCCTGGTGATTGGTCCAAAGTCATCCAACAAGCATTCATGGCAAATATGGGACTAGAACTCACTGTCTCCTGGTGATTGGCCTGAAATCACCTACCAGCCTTCATGCCTAAGGCGGGACTAGGACTCATTGTGTGCTGGTGATTGGCTCAAAGTCACCCAACCAGCTTTCATGCCTAAGGCGGGACTAGAATTCACCATCTCCTGGTGATTGGCCCAAAATAACCCTACCAGCTTTCATGCCTAAGGCGGGACTAGAACTCACCATCTCCTGATGATTGGCTCAAAATAATCCTACCAGCTTTCATGCCTAAGGCGGGGCTAGAACTCACCATCTCCTGGTGATTGGCCCAAAATAACCCTACCAGCTTTCATGCCTAAGGCGGGACTAGAATTCACCATCTCCTGGTGATTGGCCCAAAATAACCCTACCAGCTTTCATGCCTAAGGCGGGACTAGAACTCACCGTCTCCTGGTGATTGGTACAAAGTCATCCAACAAGCATTCATGGCAAATATGGGACTAGAACTCACTGTCTCCTGGTGATTGGCCTGAAATCACCTACCAGCCTTCATGCCTAAGGTGGGACTACAACTCACCATCTCCTAGTCATTGGCCCAACGTGGTCCAGATGGCTTTCATGCCTAAGGTGAGACTAGAACTCACTGTCTCCTGGTGATTGACTCAAGGTCATCCAACCAGCTTTCATGGCTAATATGGGACTAGAACTCACTGTCTCCTGGTGATTGGCCCGAAATCACCTACCAGCTTTCATGCCTAAGGCGGGACTACAACTCATCATCTCCTAGTCATTGGCCCAATGTAGTCCAGATGGCTTTTATGCCTAAAGTGGGACTAGAACTCACTGTCTCCTGGTGATTGACCCAAAGTCATCCTGCTGGCTTTCATGTTTAACACAGGACTAGAATTCACAGGCTCCTGCTGGTTGGCCCCCTTCCCCCCCCCCAGCTCCTCCTCCTTTTCATGGCTGGAGCTTCTCCATGATGCTCAGTCTCCATCCAAGGCCTTCAGGTCTCCCACTGTCACTCCCATGGCCTCTGCTTGTCTTTCCTTCCACCTTTTCCAACGGTACAGGTTGGATATATACCTCCAGTAAGTAAGTAAGTAAGTAAATAAACAAATAAAACGGAATACCGTTGCCATGTAAACTACACAGACGTACCCATTTAATCTCCAGCATTTGAGGCTTAACCCATGGGGAGTCTTGACCCTTACTTAATTCTTTAAAAGCCCTCTCCTCTCCTCTCCCCAGGTGCCTTTTGAGGCAGAATTGACAAAAAGAAAGAAAGAAAGAAAATAAATGGAAATCACAAGCAAGGGTCTTATAGGAAAGAAGGGTTTTCCTCGCGCAGGGCTGGCTGATGGAATGCACAAGGCCGTCTCTTGCGTGCCCCCTCCTTCCAAAATACCCCATTCTCATTTCTTTCCCCCCCTCCGCCACCACCTTCGTGTTTTTGATGGGTGGAAAGCACTCCCCTGACCCCTTTTTCCATCCCACCCCCCTCTTCTGCCCCCACCCCACCCCACCTCCCGAAGCATAAATTAGATTACAAATGTATGTAGTGCGTTTTTCTCCACTCGCCTGTGTTGGTCACATCTGCCGGACTTTCCACAGTTAATGGCTTCCCAGTTTAAAAAAAAAAAAAAGAGAAATATAATAAAGGTTATGATGCTTCTGTTTTAACCTCCTGAACCCCATCGCATAGAAGCACGGGGTGGAAGTGTGGGGTGGGGGTGGGGGCAGCTTCTAGGGAAGCGGTTAATCCCTCCACCCTCTTCTCTTTTCCACTCTGCATTTTAAATGGCTCTTGATAATGTCTGTGTTTCTCTCTCTCTCTCTCTCTGTGTGTGTTTAGAGTTGCCCCTAACTGTTTTGGCTTCAATCTGCTTTTGTCACTGTTCAAGGAACAATGGAGGGCTCTGTCAATGAATGTGTTTTTACTGGTAGGAACGGAAGGATTATTTGCACGCGCCGAGGAAGCAGCAGGGCGGAGGAGAAGAGAAAGAGAGAGGGGAAAAAGAGGAGGACGAATGAAGTAGTAATGTACGAACCTCAGAGCCTTTGGAGGTGCGAAAGAATTCAATTACAACCTCCCATCGATTCTTTTCTCCCTTAGAAGAAGAGGAAAGATAATTGGGCCAAACCTTTATATAAACCCTATTCTTATCGCCCGAAAGGGAGATAGAGATCAGAACATCATTTGAAAAACCCAGGTTTACCTTTTAAAAGAATCTGGTGGGTTCAGAATAATAAAAAAAGAACAAAGGTGTTTCAAATTAGATTGCGTTAGGAAAAGATCAGGGGTGGGCTTCAAATAATTTAACAACCGATTTGCCCAGAATTGAAAATGTGAATGGGCACACGTGCCTTGCACACACGTGTGCTGTGTTAAAAACATGGCGATTGTATAGGATGGGATAGCTTCCCTCGTGTGTGTGTCTTGCACACATGCACACTGCATCAAAAACACAGAAATTGTATACGACGGGATAGCACTGGGGTGGGTGGGTGGGTAGGCTCAGCTGCCGGCCGTAACTACCGACTCACCGGAACCGTTCCGAACTGGCTGAATCCCACCAGTGATGGGTTGCCCCCGGTTTGCACCGGTTCTATAGAATCGGTAGTGAAACCGGCGGGAGGCTCCATCCACCGACCTCAACGTCATGAGAACGCTTCTGCGCATGTGCAGAAGTCTGCGTGCCTGGCCCCATTGCGAACCGGTAGTAAAGGTAAGTAGAACTCACCTTTGAAGCTCACCCCTGGAAAAGATGCATTAAGGGAGAAAAATGCTGCATGCACACAAGGGATCTTGATAATGGATTTAGGATTTTCATCCATGATTTTGATGGGGGATAAATTAATTTATTCATTCATTCATTCATTCATTCATTCATTCATTCATTCATTCATTCATTCATTCATTTATTTAAATTTTTATACCGCCCTTCTCACAGGGGACTCAGGGCAGTGCACAGCCAACAATAAAACCTACACAACCTATAGGTGTATACACCTATACACAATATTTAAAAACAATTTAAAAACATATTAAATAATTTGGCCTCAATATCATTAAAAGTAAAACAACCATTAAAATTCATGTTTAGGCCAGCCTAGCTTGTTGAAACGATAACGTCTTGAGGGTACGGCGAAAGGGGAGTAGGTCAGGGATCATCAAATTTGGGGACGACACCAAAGGGAACTCATCAAATTTGCAGATGGCACCAAACTGGCAGGAATAGCCAACACTCTTGTATTGAGGAGCCTTGAGGTGGTGATGGGAGCGACATGGTGCTCCCATGAAATACCTCTCCTGCGCGAGCTGCGCTGGCTCCCGGTGGTCTTCCGGGTGCGCTTCAAGGTTTTGGTTACCACCTTTAGAGCGCTCCATGGCTTAGGATCTGGTTATCTACGGGACCGCCTACTACCACCAATTACCTCCCACCAGCCGATACGCTGTCATAGAGAGGGGCTCCTCCGGGTGCCGTTGGCCAAAGTGTCGACTGGCGGCCCCTAGGGGGAGGGTCTTCTCTGTGGGGGCACCTACTATCTGGAATGAGATCCCCCCGGAGATACGTAGGATCCCGGATCAGCACACCTTCCACCGCGCTCTCAAGACCTTTTCATTTCATCAAGCTGGCCTGGCCTAATCTTTTCCCTTTTTCCTTTTTAAATTGCAAATTTTAAATCTGTTTTTAAATTACAGGGGTTTTTATATTTGTCTTGGGCCAAAATTGTTTAATTTGGTTTTATTCTGTTTTAAATTTTGTATATATGTATTTTACCTTATGGCTGTTCACCGCCCTGAGTCCTTCGGGAGTAGGGCGGTATATAAATCTAATAAACAAACAAACAAACAAACTCCAGAAGATAGGCTTAAGATACAGAAGCATCTTGACCAGTGGTGAAATCCACATTTTTTTAAAATACCGTTTCTGTGGGTGTGACTTGGTGGGTGTGGTGTGGCTTGGTGGGCATGGCAGGGGAAGGATACTGCAAAATCTCCATTCCTACCCCACTCTGGGGCCAGCCAGAGGTGGCATTTGCCGGTTCTCAAAATTTCGGCTATTGGTTCTCCAGAACCTGCTGGATTTCACCCCTGACGTTGACAGACCTGAACATTGGACACTATCTAACAAAATGAAATTCAGTGGTGAGATAAGTAAGGTTTTATATTTAGGCAAGGAATACCAAATATACAGGTATAGAATAGCCGTGATGACGAACCTATGGCAGGTCGCTCGGCATGCACAGCCTTGCCGGTTTGTCTTCCGGGTTTCTAGTACGCATGCGTGTGCAACGATCAGCTGTCCTTCATGTGCTCGGCAGTGCCAAAAACCGGTGTGCGCATGCGTGCCGGCCAGCTGATTGTTGGGTGCACATGCATGCCAGAACCCAGAAGTTCGGCTTTTCCGGAGCGCGATCCCTTTGTGTGTGTGGCAGTGCCGAAAACCGGCCTGCACATGTGCGCTGGCCAGCTGATTGTTATGCATGCATGCACGCACGCTAGGACCCAGAAGTTCAGCTTTTCTGGAGCGCAGCCCCGATGAACGTGTTTGTGAGTGCGTGACGTTTCTGCATGAAAAGATGCCGAAAAGGTTCATCACTGGAATAGGTGGGACCTTGTTCAATGGTAGTAATGGTGAGAGGGATCTTGGAGTCCTCTTAGTGGACAATCACTTGAATATGAGCCAGCCGTGTGTTGCAGCTGCCAAAAAAGCCGGTGCAATCCTAGGCTGCATTAACAGAGGGATGCAACCAAGATTATGTGAAGTTTTAGTACCACTTTATAAGGCCACACCTGGAATATTGCAGCCAATTTTGGTTGCTATGATATAAAAAAAGATGTTGAGACTATGGAAAGAGTGCAGAGAAGAGCAACCAAGATGATTAGGGGACTGGAGGCTAAAACATACAAAGAACGGTTGCAGGAACTGGATATGTCTAGTTTAATGAAAAGAAGGACCAGGGGAGACATGATAGCAGTCTTCCAATGTTTCAGGGGCTGCCCCAAAGAAGAGGGAGTCAAGTTATTCTCCAAAGCACCTGAGGACAGGACAAGAAACAATGGATGGAAATTAATCAAGAACAGAAGCAACTTAGAACTAAGGAGAAACTTCTAGACAGTGGAATGACCTGCTACTAGAAGTTGCGGGTGATCCATCACTGGAAGCTTTTAAGAAGAGATTGGACAGCCATTTCTTTGAAACGGTATAGGGTCTCCTGCCTAAGCAAGGGGTTGGACTAGAAGATTCCAAGCTCTCTTCCAACTCATGATGATGGCGATTAGGGGTTTTTTTTTTGAGATTGGATATAATAACAAAATCTTGCAAGTCGGACTGTGCTAGGCCTCACCCCAGTTCCTATATACCCCAGCGTATTAGGGAGGTGTCTAATTTGAGCTGCTTCCATATATTATCTCACTGTTCTGGACTCTAAATTCGTTTCATCCCTTTTGGCCTGCAAAATACTTTTTTGTGTGTATTGACAAAAGTGTAAAACAAAACAGTTCAGATTCCAAATATTCTCTAGAGGAGCCAGGTTTTTAGCGCTTACAAAAACGTGAAAAAACGGTGGAGGTTCTCCAGAACGTGTCTGCGTTTGAGGTCAGAGAAAGGGTAGTTATGGCCGATCATGCCCAACACCCTTGCGGTCGTCACATTTCAGAGATCAAACCGGTTGAGATGAATGGCAAAACTGCTGGATGTGGAATCATCGAATCATAGTGTTGGTGAAACATCGTGTTGGTGAAACCAACACATAGCAGTGGTGAAACCTTCCCCAGTTTGCCACCAGTTTGTTGCCCGCGCATGCGCGGAGAGCCAAGCACACGCAAAACACACACTGCCCATGCGCATATACAGTAGCAAGCTGCATGCAGAAAAAGGAGGCTTGGGAAGGTAAGTAGAACAGCAAGGGGGGATCAGCTGTGCAGCGTGACTTAGCTTTCTAGAGATTTTAAATCGCGCGGCACAGCTGATCGTCGAAAATATCGGTTCCGACCAACCGGTAGCTTTTTTTTAACTACCGGTTCGCTGCACCGGTAGCTTTTATCATTACCAAGTTGCCCGGACCGGTGCAAACCGGTAGGATTTCACCGCTGCTTTGTAGATCTTCTAGTCCAACCAACCTCCTGCCCAAAGCAGAAAATCTCATATCATCCTGGACAAATTGTTGTCCATCCTTTTCTTAAAAACCTCCAGCAATGGGGCATTCAGTTCTGGGAGGCAAGCTCTTCTACTGATTAATTGTTCTCACTGTCAGGAAATTTCTCCTTATTTCCAGGTTGGATCTCCCTCTCAGGAGCTTCCACCCATTACTTCTTGTCTTCTCCTTCTCCTTCTCCTTCTCCTTCTCCTTCTCCTTCTCCTTCTCCTTCTCCTTCTCCTTCTCCTTCTCCTTCTCCTTCTTTCTCCTTATTTCCAGGTTGGATCTCCCTCTCAGGAGCTTTCACCCATTACTTCTTGTCCTACCCTCAGATGCTTAGGACAGTAAATTGATGCCCTCTTCCCTGTGACAGCCCTACAAGTCTTGGAAGATGCTACAGTATCTCCTTCTCCTTCTCCTTCTCCTTCTCCTTCTCCTTCTCCTTCTCCTTCTCCTTCTCCTTCTCCTTCTCCTCCTCCTTCTCCTCCTCCTCCTCCTCCTCCTCCTCCTCCTCCTCCTTCTTCTTCTTCCTCTCGTCCTCCTCCTCCTCCTCCTCCTCCTCCTCCTCCTCCTCCTCCTCCTCCTCCTCCTCCTCCTCCTTCTTCTTCTTCTTCTTCTTCTTCTTCTTCCTCTTCCTCTTCCTCTTCCTCTTCCTCTTCCTCTTCCTCTTCTTTTCCTCCTCCTCCTCCTCCTCCTCCTCCTCCTCCTCCTCCTCCTCCTCCTCCTCCTCCTCCTCCTCCTTCCTCTTCTTCCTCTTCCTCTTCTTCTTCTCCTCCTCCTCCTCCTCCTTCCTAGCGTATTCCCGCAGGGTCTGCTTTTTGGATCATTGAATGCCACTTTGCACGGTTAACTGCCTCTCCAGGGCACAGGCCCGTGGCTTGCATATCTCTGTTGATGGTGTCTTGCCATCTCTGTTTTGGATGCCTGCGAGGTCACCGGCCATTGACTTCTAGTTGGTAGGCAGTCTTGGCAACAGCGGAAGGTGCTGCTCTCCAGACATGTCCATACCAATCAAAAGATGCTAGGAACCATGGACCCTCAAGTCCAAAATATCCAGAGCTAATTTTGCTTCGAATACAAATCCAAGACTGGAAAAAGTTCTAAATAAAGCTGTTGATAGTCTCTAGAAGAGCATTTGGGTAAAATATTGATTTGTAGGAAAGTTATGTGAGATACAAATGGTTTACAACATAATAGAGCCTTGTTGGCACAGCAGACTAAAGTGCTGTTAAATAGCACCAGCTGCCTGCAATTACTGCGAGTTCGAATCTCACCAGGCTCAAGGTTGACTCAGCCTTCCATCCTTCCGAGGTAGGTAAAATGAGGACCTGGATTGTGGGGGCAATAAGCTGACTTTGTATAGAAAAGAACACCGCTTGGGGGGGCCAAAAGCCCTACTAAGCAGGTAGATAGAAAAGTATGAAGGCTATTATTTAATGCATTGTAAACCGCCCTAACTTTTTTGCCGTCACGAGCCAAAAGCGGGGGGAGTGTGGGGGGCCATGTGTGCATGTGCCCACACCCATAATTCAATGCACTCCACCCCCCACGCATGCACATGCGACTCCCCCACTCCCCCTGCTTTTGGCATGCAATGGCACAGTAGGCCCAGTAGGCCCATTTTTTGCCCTCCCCAGGCACAAATGGCCTTTCCCACTTCCCCAGACGCCCTCTGAAGGCCAGAAACAGCCTGTTTCCCAACTTCTGGTGGGCCCAGAAGGCTAGAAAATCAGTTAGGGCAACCCTTGCGTGCTGACAGATATGGCTCCACGTGCCACCTGTGGCCACACCTGTGGCGCCATCACGGCCCTATCCCACTTCAGACAAATGGTTGTCCAATCTCTTCTTAAAAACCTCCAGTGGTGGCGCATTCACAGCTTCTGGAGGCCACTGGTTAATTGTCTTCACTGTCAGGAAACTTCTCTTCAGTTCTAGGTTGCTTCTCTCCTTGATGAGTTTCCACCCGTTGCTTCTTGTCCTGCCTTCAGTGCCGAAGCGTGAATCAGCCTCGTTCCCCCACTGAGGAAACTGTAATTAATTAGAGGTGAATGGATCTTGTTTTCCATGGTGTATACTCTCAGAGAAAGAAAACCCGAAGTATACATTCTAAGAAACATTTTATTATAAAAGTAGAAAACCTAGCTAACTGCATCTTACCGCAGTTTATCAGCAGACGGACAAAGGAAGAAAATAAATCAGAAAGGTAGAAGAAGAAAGAATGTAGACATGCGCAGTAGCTTCAGAGATCACAAGACAGTCTTATCTATGTAGATACGGTTCTTTGGCAGGCTACCGTAATGTTCAGAATGGAAGCTCAGCTGGCAAATGCAAATAACGCAGTGACATTCAGGTGCTTTGGAGAATAGCTTGACTCCCTCTTCTTTGTGGCAGCCCCTCAAATATTGGAGCACTGCTTATCACGTCATCCCGAGTCCTTCTTTTCCTTAAATTTCTAGACCTACCCAATTCCTGCAACCGTTCTTCGTATGTTTTAGCCTCCGGTCCTCTAATCGTCTTGGTTGCTCTCCTCTGCACTTTTTCCTAGAGTCTCGGCATCTTTTTTTATATGGCGGCGACCGAAACTCGATGCAGCGTTCCAAGTTAAGAACAGATTAATACGATGTCCTTGACTTTCAAATCACAAGCCGGTTGTGCAGCAAAATAGCTGTTTTATGAATCCTGGTGCAGCTGGGGAAGGGGGGTGTTAATCTCGTTCCCTCGTTCTAATTGTCTGATTGACATTTCTCTTTGAAATGCCAACTTGTATTTGTTCCTTGGGAGGAAATGTTTAAGGAGTTGGAAGTCTTTTCTCCACGGGACAGAAAGTCTTAGAGAGAGGGAAGAAAATTTAATGAATTTAACTCATCGCTCCCCAAATACCTGGCTAGGTGGCTCAGTGGCTAAGACACCGAGCTTGTCGATTAGAAAAGTCGGCAGTTCCGTGGTTCGAATCCGTAGTACAGATGTGAGCAGGGGGTTGGACTAGATGACCTCCAAGGTCCCTTCCCACTCTGTTACTGTTTACATTGCTTACAAATGCAGTTAGTCCTCGACTTGCGACCATAATGGAGCCCAAAATTCCTGTTGATAAGCGAGACAGTTGTTAAGTGAATTCCCCCTCCCCCCATTTTACGAAGCGCTGCGGTTGTCAAGTTAGCAACACCGTCGTTCTGTGAATCCATCTTTCCCCGTTGACTTTGCTTGTCAGGAGGTCACAAAAGGGATCACGTGACCCTGGGACACGGCAACCGTCATAAATATGAGTCAGTGGCCAAGTGTCTGAATTTTGATTATGCCACCATGGGGGTGGTGCAAAAATAGTCATAAGTGTGAATAACGGTCATAAGTCACTTTTTTCACTAATGTTGTAACTTTGAACAGTCATTAAACAAACCGTCGTTAGTCGAGGACTACCTGTACTTGATAAAACTAAGGATATAAGTAGTCCTTGACTTACAACCACAACAGATCTCACCGTTTCTGTTGCTAAGTGAGACATTTGTTAAGCGAGGTTTGTCCCATTTCACGACCTTTCTTGGCACCGTTGTTAAGTGAGTCACAGCAGTTGTTACATTAGGAACACGGTTGTTAAGTGAATTTGGCTTCTCCATTGACTTTGCTTGTCCCAAAATAGGATCGTGTGACCCTGGGAACAATGAAGGCGTCATAAATATGAGTCAGTGGCCAAGTGAATTTTGATCAGGTGACCATGGGGATTCGGTGATGGTCGTAAATGTGAAAAACGGTCATGAGTCACTTTGTGACCATTGTAACTTTTTGAACGGCTACTAAATGAACCACCTGTAATGCTAACAGCATTAAGGGTGGGGTAGGGAGTAGATCTAGTTACGATTCTCCCGAATTAAGAGCATCTTTTTTTCCTGTTAATTTACCCCAGGGTAAACAGCTCTCAAAAAAATGGAGATACGGATGTAGGGGAAAAAAAAAATCATTTTATTCCTATGGATACGTAGAGATTAATGTTAGTTTTGCAGATTGGAGAATGGGTCATTTAACGTGTATGCGTTTTTCCCCGCTTACATTTTTATTGCTTTCTACTTGCATTTCTGAGTCGAGCATCGAGGCTTGGAAGCTATCGCGAGTTTCTCTTTTTCAAAGAAAAGGTAGGCAATCATTATTATTTTGGGAGGTTTTTTTTGTCCTTGTGTATAATTAAGCTCTGTCTGGGAATGACGCTTCCTAGCATCTTCGGATGGGTGTTTTGCAACCGGAATGAGATGCTGAAATGCGTTTCGGAGCAGCGAACCTCTCTCTCTCTCTCCATCTCTCTCTCCAATCAATAATATATCAGAATGCTGATGTAATGGCCTTTTAATTAATTCTACATCTATCGGTTTTACTTTTTTGCCGCAGTGTTTATCGATTCCATACCCTTGTTTTTAATTTTTAGCCTACAGTTTCTGCGTTGAATTGCCTTTTCTTTTCTTTTGTTTTTTTCCTCAGCTGCTCCAGTTTGAATGAAAAGTTTTGGAGAAAATGCATGATGTAATGATAAATACGATAAAGCAGTAGAATAAACAAACAAACAAACAAAAAAAAACCCCACGATAGTGGGTTTTTTCACTAACTGGCTGCCCAAATGGATTAGAAAGAGACTCTAGAACTAATGTAAAAAAGAGCAACAAATATGATTAGGCTAAAGATAAGAAGAACGGCTGTAGGAACTGGGGATGTCTAGTTTAATGAAGAGAAGGACTAGGGGAGACATGATAGCAGTCTTCCAATATTTGAGGGGCTGCCCCAAAGAAGAGGGAGTCCAGCTATTCTCTTTTATTAATTAAATCTTTATTAAATATTTACATTAAGATTAACACAAAATAAACACCAGTGGTGGACCTGTCCGTTAACTAGACGCTATTGGGGGAAAATACAACAGTGGCTGCTGGAAATAACAGGTGTGAGCTTTCCCCTTTATCCAGACCTCTACTTGCTTGGAATAAGACCAGACTACATTGATAACAAAGATTGGTATATATTTGTCCATGTCTCAACAGCGGCGAGAATGGCATTTGCCCAACTGTGGAAAGATGTAGATACGCCTCCCGATCATCTGATAATAAACAAGATTCTCCGATGTGCTGAGATGGATAGATTAACGTATATTTTAAAAGACAAGAAAGATTCAATATATAATAGAAGTTGGGACAAATGCTTTGTCTGGCTCAAAAGAAGGTTAAACCTAGGAAAGGGGTGACAAGATTGTCTATTTAGATTAATTAGATATTTATTAGGCTATATGATTTCTTAAAATTTCGACAAAAACAGGCTAACTGTTTTGTAGATAGTTAGTAGAAATTGACTCTATTGAAATGTTTGGTTTGGATGACGCTAGTTATTATTAATTGGAGACTGAGCTTACCTCCCGGTTAGTCATGTTTGTCGTTTCGTTTTAGTCTTGTGTTTATGTGTTTCTACATTTCACCATTTATATTGTTTTTCAATGTTTATTTTGTGTTAATCTTAATGTAAATATTGAATAAAGATTTAATTTAAAAAAAAAGCTATTCTCCAAAGCACCTGAGGGCAGGACAAGAAGCAAGGGATGGAAACTCATCAAGGAGAGAAGCGACCTAGAACTAAAGAGAAATTTCCTGACAGTGAGGACAATTAACCAGTGGAACAACTTGCCACCAGAAATTGTGGCTGCTCCAACACTGGAAGTTTTTAAGAAGAGACTGGACAGCCATTTGTCTGAAATGATATAGGGCCACAGGTGGCATGCGTAGCCATATCAGTGGGCACATGAACTCAGCTCCGGTGTGCATGCGCGCACCGGCCAGCTGATTTTCGGGCCTTCTGGGCCCACCAGAAGTAGGGAAACAGGCTGTTTCTTGCTTCCAGAGGACCTCATGGGGTGGTGGGGAAGGCCCATTTCTCTCTCTCCCCCAGCCTCCAGAGCCTTTCTAGGAGTCTGGGGAGGGCGAAAACAGCCTTTCTCACCACCCCAAAAGCCGTCCGGAGGCTGAACCTGCCCCGTTTGCCAACTTCCAGATTCTAACTCACCTTAAAAGCTTCAGAGCGTCCCTGGCCTCAGTTTCCCTCTGGGAGACACTCCTGGAAATCTAAATTTAGGCCTGCTTAAAGGAAGGATGTGCGGATCAGTATAATCCTCCTCAATTATTCCATCCTGTTACTTCTTCCAGGGAAGGTTTTCTTTTTAATTAAAAATCAGCAGTAAAACATTTTGAACGGTGTTCCCCCCCCCTCCCCATCCTACAGACCTGTGTATAATTTATATCTTTTAAAAGTTGACTTTTCCTAATATATGCTTAGGTTTAAGGCAAGACTACTTAATGCATATTCTTAAGCACGTTTTCCTTAAATGGACACTGCTTTTTTTTAACAAAAAAATTAAACTTTTCTTAAATAAATACTTTTCGAATAAAAAAAAGAGCAGCCTTCCTTGAGTCCCTTTTATCGCTTCACCTGTATCATAGCAGAATCCCCTTTAGACAGATGAGATTATTTCGTGTAAAAAATCAGTTAAGAGACAGTGATGGATTGCTTTGTATTCTGATATAGAGGAAACCCACTGAAATGGAAATCGGGAATATTCTTTCTTTGACTGAACGTATTTTAGAGAGAGAGAGAGAGAAAAAAATCTTCATTGTCTGATCGTGTGCTGTTTCAATTTAGGGGATAGAGTGGCAGCTTTTATGTGTGAAATAAAATTTCTGTTGCTAAGCAAGACAGTTGGTTGAGTGAGTTGTACCCTATTTTATGACCTTTCTAAGTAGAGTGGAGTGGAGTGGAGTGGAGTGGAGTGGAGTGGAGTGGAGTGGAATGGAATAGAATAGAATAGAATAGAATAGAATAGAATAGAATAGAATAGAATAGAATAGAATAGAATAGAATAGAATAGAATAGAATATGGAATGAGATGGGATGGAATGGGATGGGATGGGGTAGAGTAGAGTAAAGTAGAGTAGAGTAGAATAAGGAATAAAATAGAATAGAATAGAATAGAATAGAATAGAATAGAATAGAATAGAATAGAATAGAATAGAATAGAATAGAATAGAATAGAATAGAATAGAATAGAATAGAATAGAATATGGAATGAGATGGGATGGAATGGGATGGGATGGGGTAGAGTAGAGTAAAGTAGAGTAGAGTAGAATAAGGAATAAAATAGAATAGAATAGAATAGAATAGAATAGAATAGAATAGAATAGAATAGAATAGAATAGAATAGAATAGAATAGAATAGAATAGAATAGAATAGAGAATAAAGTAGCGTAGAGTAGAGTAGAATAAGGAATAGAATAGAATAGAATAGAATAGAATAGAATAGAATAGAATAGAATAGAATAGAATAGAATAGAATAGAGAATAAAGTAGCGTAGAGTAGAGTAGAATAAGGAATAGAATAGAATAGAATAGAATAGAATAGAATAGAATAGAATAGAATAGAATAGAATAGAATAGAATAGAATAGAATAGAATAGAATAGAATAGAACAGAACAGAACAGAACAGAACAGAACAGAATAGAATAGAATAGAGAATAAAGTAGCGTAGAGTAGAGTAGAATAAGGAATAGAATAGAATAGAATATGGAATAGGATGGGATGGGATGGGATGGGTTGGGATGGGATGGGATGGGGTAGAGTAGAGTAAAGTAGAGTAGAGTAGAATAAGGAATAGAATAGAATAGAATAGAATAGAATAGAATAGAATAGAATAGAATAGAATAGAACAGAACAGAACAGAACAGAACAGAACAGAACAGAACAGAATAGAATAGAATAGAATAGAATAGAATAGAATAGAATAACAGAGTTCGAAGGGACCTTGGAAGTTTTCTAATCCAACCCCCTGCTCAGGCAGGAAACCCTATACCATTTCAGACAAATATTATTATATAAAATTATATATTATATAAAAATTAACAACGGTGGCTGATTTCTTGGGAATGCTGCAACGGTCGTAAATGTGAAAAAACGGTCAGGTTTTTTTCCCCGGTGCCATGTAACTTCAAACGGTCACCAAATGAACTCACGTACGTCGAGGACTACTGCATCGCTCTAAGCGATTGGGCACAACCTTGAGCGTCGAGTCCTCCTCCTGGATGGACGTGAAACGTGATTGCTTTGGACCAAACCTTTTTTGTCGTGCCGCTGATAGAACCTACAGACGCTTTTGTGCCAGTTGCTCAGGAACCGAATATTTTTAACATCTCTCAACTCTGAAGACCTCTGGGATAAATAAGAGTTGATGGAGACAGCCGCGTCAACACAGATGCTTCACACTTGCGCGCTTGTTAGGGGAAAGGAGACGGTGTGCCAAAAATACCTGTTCGTGTGCACAGACACCGCTAAGAAAAGATTTCCTTTCCTCCAAAAAGAGCGAACGAGCAGTTTTCTGGTTAAGAATTGTTAAGATTAGAGTGGAGAGCTGGCCCATCCAGCAGTTTACGTGGATTGAAATTGCAGTCTTAATTGCAGCTATTTCATTAGCCAGCTAGATAATATCATCTGTGCTAGAAAGGTTGTGCTATAAAGCTCCTTGCCCTGATGTTGTTATCTAGTTGGGTTATGAGACGTCTGCAAGAAAACAGCCAAGCTCAGAGAGCACCAAGGACTCCATTAAATAGGGTGACATTGCACCAGAGCAGATGCAGTTCAAAACAAGAACGGAGAAGGAAATTCTTCACCTGCCTTTGAGCTTAGTCAAGTCCATTTTTTTCTATATTTTGGGAATCTTAACCAGGATTAAGGTAGCAAACTCGGTTAATGCTAACTTTGATTCCGACGTTAGATCTGTATCATCGCTAAAAGCCAGGGATGGCTATTCAGCAGGTGCTGATAGGTTCTGGAGAACCGGTAGTAGAAATTTTGGGTAGTTCGGAGAACCGGCAAATACCACCTCCGCTGGTCCCAGAGTGGGGTGGGAATGGAGATTTTGCAATATTCTTCCCCCAGGTGTGGCAGGGAATGGGGATTTTGCAGTATCCTTCTCCCAGGAGTGGGGAGGGAATGGAGATTTTGCAATATCCTTTCTCTAAGAGTGGGGAGGGAATGGGGATGTTGCAATATCCTTCCCCCAGGAGTGGGGAGGGAATGGGGATGTTGCAGTATCCTTCCCCCAGGAGTGGGGAGGAAATGGGGATGATTTTGCAGTATCCTTCCCCCAGGAGTGGGGAGGGAATGGGGATTTTGCAGTATCCTTCCCCCAGGAGTGGGGAGGGAATGGGGATTTTGCAGTATCCTTCCCCCAGGGGTGGGGAGGGAATGGGGATTTTGCAATATCCTTCCCCCAGGAGTGGGGAGGGAATGGGAATTTTGCAGTATCCTTCCCCAAGGACTGGGGAGGGAATGGGGATTTTGCAGTATCCTTCCCCAAGGACTGGGGAGGGAACGGGGATTTTGCAGATTTCCTTTGCCACGTCCACCAAGCCACGCCCACAGAACCGGTATGAAAATGATTTGAATTCCACCACGGCTAAATGGAAGCCCCACCCGTCTTCCAATATTTGAATTTTTATCTATCCATAGCTAGAAAGTAGCAATGTCTATTGTACATTTCTTTCTGTGAACGTGTCCTTCAAGGTGAGTGCCTATATGGGGGCATAGTTTAAGCAAATTAGCTTGTAATTGAATATGAAAAAAACCTATAATGTGTTGGATTGATGTCAAGGTACGGCTTTATGGCTTTTAAAGTTACTTGGAGTTTTTTTTTTTTTTTTAAATTGCCATCTGTATATTTTAACTGCAGGGAGCTAATGCATAATTGCCCAATCTGAATTGTGTAAGAGAGCGCAGTTTGTTTGGGGTGGAGGTGGGGGTGGGGGAGGGTTTGAAGGGAATCTTTGCATATTGTTTTCATCTTGGTTATTAATGCTGAACTGGCAGCGTAAGGATCCTACGCTGCTGAAAATGCAACATCTTGCAGACCTTTTGAATCGTTGAGCTCCAGAGGTGGCTTTCAGCAGGTTCTGACCAGTTCTGGCGAACTGGTAGCGGAAATTTTGAGTAGTTCGGAGAACCGGGAGTAAAAATTCTGACTGGCTCCCCGTCCCATCTATTTTCTGCCTCCCAAGTCCCAGCTGATCGGGAGGAAATGGACATTTTGCAGTATCCTTCCCCTGGAGTGTGGTGGGAATGGAGATTTTATAGTATCCTTCCTCTGCCACGCCTACCAAGTCACGCCCACAAAGCTGTGCCACGCCCACCAAGCCACACCCACAGAAGCGGTAGTAAAAATTCTGACTGGCCCCGCCCCCATCTATTCTCTGCCTCCCGAGTCCCAGCTGATTGGGAGATAATGGGGATTTTGCAGTAACCTTACCCTGGTGTGGGATGGGAATGGAGATTTTACAGTATCCTTCCTCTGCCACGCCCACCAAGCCACACCTACAGAACCAGTAGTAAGTTCTGACTAGCCCCGCCCCCATCTATTCTCTGCCTCCTAAGTCCCAGCTGATCAGGAGGAAATGGGAATTTTGCAGTATCCTTCCCCTGGAGTGGGGTAAGAATGGAGATTTTACAGTATCCTTCCCTGCCACACCCACCAAGCCACACCTACAGAACCGGTAGTAAAATAATTTGAAACCCACCACTGTTTAGCTCCCAATCCTGGTTGGCTTTTGGGTTGTGGAGATACAACCACAGGTTTTATTTGTTGTTTTTATTTATTTCTGAAGAATATGTACATCCTCGCTCATTGTGACTCTGGGCATCTGGCAGAAATGAATGTAGAAGAAGACGAAGATCCGAGCCTGGAGGGGCGGAGTCAAGAAAGGACTCAGCCTAGAATTGTTACATGACCACAAATGCTCCAAACCCAGCCAACTTTTTTTTTTTAGAACGGAACGGAACGGAACAGAACAGAACAGAACAGGAGATGGAAGAGACCTTGGAGGTCTTCTAGTCCAACCCCCTGCTTAGGCAGGAAACCCTACACCACTTCAGACAAATGGTTATCCAACATCTTCTTAAAAACTTCCAGTGTTGGAGCATTCACAACTTCTGGTGGCAGGTTGTTCCACTGATTCATTGTTCTCACTGTCAGGAAATTTCTCCTTAGTTCTAGGTTGCTTCTCTCCATGATTAGTTTCCACCCATTGCTTCTTGTCCTGCCTTCTGGTGCTTTGGAGAATAGCTTGACTGCCTCTTCTTTGGGGCATCCCTTGAGATATTGGAATACTACTATCATGTCTCCCCTGGTCCTTCTTTTCATTAAACTAGACATTAAACTATGTTGAAGCAGTTGAAGTTTCCAGTTTCTTTTCAAGATGAAATGAGCTTCTGCTTTCTACTAAGCAGAAAAGCTTTTGCAGAAACATGAATAGAGAACTGCTTAATGCATTTGTCTGTCCTCAGGTAAAAGGTCCCAGCATTTATTTATTTATGTATTTGAGAAGTGAGAAACTCAACCTTTCTTTCTTAGCCTCCTGTATGAAAATAATTGAAGTTAACAAAAAGGGTCACTAAACACCCCCTGGAACGGAGTCCTCTAAAAATGAAAATCCAATACAATGTGCTTAAAATTCCTAGCCGAAAATTCCAGTTCATCTGCTTATTATATTTGAGTCACTCCATCTGTCGCCTTCCATTCTTTCTTTTCTAAAATATCCTCTCTAGCTTCACGCTGGTCAGTCAGACTGTTCTCTTTCTAACTTTAGACATGCATGGGGAGAACTCTTGGTTTGCGTAATGTATTTATCAATAAGTAGCTGAGACACGATTTATTCAGCTATCGTCTTTTTCTTTGCACCACATTATAAACTAACAAAAGTCAGCTTTAACACGAGGGTCCTGTTGTGGCCCCGTCCTCTGAGCCTATCCCATTGGAGGAAGGAAGCTCTGAGCATGAGGAAGAGGAGCCAGCCAGATCTTCCAGCCCTCCCCCCCCCTCTCTGGCACCGTCTCAGGTGCCAGCTGAAAGAGAGCAAAGTAGTGGGGAAACAGGTGTCTCAGATGAGAGTGAGAGAGAGACGTCATTCCTGGACGCACGTCAACGAAGGCGAGATAAGCGCTTACAGCAGCTGAGAAGACGTATGAGGGAATAGACCTGAGTCACTGGACTTGAGTCACAGGACCAATGAGTCACTGGACCACACCCAGAGACTATATAATAGACAGGGTGGTGGTTAATGATCTCTGTGATGAACAAAAACTCAATCTAGTAGTCTTTGGAGCTAAAAGAACGGATTTTGGCAAAGCTACGTAGGTGATTTTCTTTTTGTGAACTATTAAAGCCCTTGGCAGACGGTGTGCATATCGCTGCCAAGTTTGAGATAAGAACTGTGGAGTGTGCCAAGTGCTTCTTTAACCCTCGACTGGCTGTGTTTTTTGTGGGTATCTGTAGAGGGGGACAGATCAGGTCCTATGTATTTGGGTGGTATGTATTTCATTATATCGTACAACCTTAGCACAGGTGATGTTTGTTCTGGAAGGAGAGAGTCATACGGACCTATTGATGTGCAAAAAGGACTCAACAAGTTTCTAGTCCTGGTGGCTAAAAGGATTTGCTTGGAAATACTGGCAGTTTTTGTTGGAATATTGGGAGGCAAATGTGTGGTTGAATGAGCTCGCGCCGGTTGTTGAAGGATTTTTGAGCCATATATATTGCTAATATATATGGGATTTTATATTTCATTTATTTGTTGGTTTGCTTATTAATTTGTTTTTATTAATTTATTTAAATCCCACCTTTTATTATTTTTGGAAATAACCAAAGGTGGTGAACATATCCAACATATTTTTCTCCTCCTTCCCCCCCATAACAACAATCCTGTGAGGTGGTTAGGCTGAGAGAGAGTGACTGGTCCAAAGTCACTCAGCCAACTTTCATGCCTAAAGCGGGACTAGAACTCACCTTCTCCTGGTGATTGGCTCAGATTCACCCAGCTGGCTTTCATGCCTAAGGCGGGACTAGAACTCACTTTCTCCTGTTGATTGGCTCAGATTCACCCAGCTGGCTTTCATGCCTAAGGCGGGACTAGAACTCACCTTCTCCTGGTGATTGGCTCAGACTCACCCAGCTGGCTTTCATGCCTAAGGCGGGACTAGAACTCACCTTCTCCTTGTCATTGGCTCAGATTCACCCAGCCGGCTTTCATGCCTAAGGCGGGACTAGAACTCACCTTCTCCTGGTGATTGGCTCAGATTCACCCAGCTGGCTTTCATGCCTAAGGCGGGACTAGAACTCACCGTCTCCTGGTGATTGGCTCAGATTCACCCAGCCAACTTTCATGCCTAAGGCGGGACTAGAACTCACCTTCTCCTGGTGATTGGCTCAGATTCACCCAGCTGGCTTTCATGCCTAAGGCGGGACTAGAACTCAGTTTCTCCTGGTGATTGGCTCAGATTCACCCAGCTGGCTTTCATGCCTAAGGCGGGACTAGAACTCACCTTCTCCTGGTGATTGGCTCAGACTCACCCAGCCGGCTTTCATGCCTAAGGCGGGACTAGAACTCACCTTCTCTTGGTGATTGGCTCAGATTCACCCAGCCGGCTTTCATGCCTAAGGCGAGACTGTCTTGGGAATTCTGGGAGTTGAAGTCCACAAGTCTTCAAGTGGCCAAGGTTGGATACTTCTGGTGTAGATTATGAGTTACTAGCACTGACTTTTTTCCAACAGCAGACTGGTTCACACTTTAGTAACAATTCATGATCATTCAACATGAGCAAAAACAGGCCAGGGTGAGTCTCATCCAGTGGTGGGATTCAAATAATTTAACAACCGGTTCTCTGCCCTAATGATTGGTTGGGTGGGCGTGGCCATGGTGGGCGTGGTCAGGGGGTGTGACAGACAGCACTTGGCCTCCTGCACCCCTTGGGAGCAAAAACTGGCTGGAGGGGGCGGGGGAGGGACAAACGCTGCTCCTTATGCCCCATTTTGGCCCTAGGAGGCATCCTTGCTTTACCTGGGAGCCACAATAGGGTGCATGGGGATTCTGGATGGGGCGGGGCGGGACAGGGTGAGGCGGGGCCAACCAGCAATTTAACTACCGGTTCATCGGAATCGACCCGAACCGGCTGAATCCCACCACCGGTCTCATCCAACTGTAAGTCTTGGTGAAGAATCTCGGATGAGAAGGGAAACCTCTTCAAGGAAAAACAAAAGTCCAGGAGCCTTTTGAAAAAGCAGCTTTTTCAAAAAGGTGACCTGGAAGAAACTACAAATCCCAGGATTCACCGCTAGCCGAATATGTGTGGAGAATCTCAATCTCCGTAGAGACCTTCTGCTAGCGGTAAATGCTGGGACTGGGACCTCTGAAAGGCATTACAACTTAAGAGGTGTGATCCGATGGCAGTTAGCAAATCTTTTCTTCCCTCTCTTGCTGATCTGTTTTCATGCTCCTGTCCGTCTTTTCTGCATTTTCTACAAAATCTACTTTGATGGACCAGTGAAGTGGAAAATGACTTGTTGCTATCAGAGTGGAGCATCTCTTGACCACAATTACAAAGCATCTGTGTAAAAGCCTCATTTTGTAGGCTTTTTGTAAGCTCATTTCCTGATTCGTTCTCTCTCTCCTTTCCTCTCTCTCTCTTCTCTCTCTCTCCTCTTTCTTTCTCTCTCTTTCTCCTCTCTGTCTTTCTTTCTCTTTCTGTCTTCTCTCTGCTCTCTCATGTTCTCTCTCTCTCTTCTTTCTTCATTCCTTTCTCTCTTATCTTTCTCCTCTTTCGCTCTCTTTTTCTCTCTCTCTCTTCTCTCTGGTCTCTCACCTTTCCTCTCTCCTCTCTTTCTTTTTCTCTCTTTCTCCTTTCTCTCTCTCTCTCCTCTCTTCCCTCTTCCTTCTTTTTTCTCTCCTTTTTCTGTTTCTTTCACTCCCTCTCTTTCTCTCTCCTCTCTCTCCTCCTTCTTTCTCTCTATCTTCTCACTCTCTTCTCTCTGCTCTTACATTCTCTCTCTCCTCTCTCTTTCTTTTTCTCTCTCTCTCCTCTTTCTCTCCTCTCTTTTTCTTTCTCTCTCTCTCTTCTCTCTGCTTTCTCACATACTCTCCTCTCTCTCTTCTCTCTCTCTCTTCTCTCTCTCTCTTCTCTCTTTCTTCTTTCCTCTCCTCTCTCCTCTCTCTCTTTTCTCTCTCTCTCTCTCTCTCCTTTCTCTGTGTGTACTATGTGTGTGTGTTTTGGCCTCTAATTTTTCTAAGGGAGATATTGACCAGGAGAATGCATTGTCATTTTAACAGTATGAAGTGATCAGTGTTAAGGAAAAAAATAGAAATATCACTTCAGCCCAGCCTGACCTTCCTAACAGCCAGCTGCCGCAGCCAAGCCCTAACAACTGGAATCTGAACATCTGGAAGCAGGAGCCCTTGTCCTATGTGACACATGTTTTCTTTCAACTCTTACATACAACATCCATGTTCAGACCTTTCCTCCACCTAGCTGGCTTTTAGAGTGAAGAGACGACACTAGGATTCACCACCGTCTCTTCGCGATGAGCTCAAAGCCACCCAGCTGCCTGACACTAAAAGGGTTGCCAAGAATATTGTCGCATATTTGGTGCGGTTCTCCGAGTATGAAATTGGTGGTCGGTTTGATGGGGAAAGCATCCTCGCCATCTGGAATCCTGCGTTCGAGCTTCCTATGAGGGCTATAAAACTGGCACCCATTATAGTGTACGGCTCACCAGTGGTGAAATCCAATTTTTTTTTACTGCTGGTTCTGTGGGCGTGGCTTGGCTTGGTGGGCGTGGCTTGGTAGGTGTGGCTTGATGTGCACGGCAGGGGAAGGATACTGCAAAATCTCCTTTCCCACCCCACTCCAGGGGAACGATACTGCAAAATCCACATTCCCTCCCCACTCCAGGGGAAAGATACTGCAAACTCCCCATTCCCACCCCACTCCAGGGGAAGGATACTGCAAAATCTCCATTCCCACCCCACTCCAGGGGAAGGATACTGCAAACTCCCCATTCCCACCCCACTCCAGGGGAAAGATACTGCAAACTCCCCATTCCCACCCCACTCCAGGGGAAGGATACTGCAAACTCCCCATTCCCTCCCCACTCCAGGGGAAAGATACTGCAAACTCCCCATTCCCACCCCACTCCAGGGGAAGGATACTGCAAACTCCCCATTCCCTCCCCACTCCAGGGGAACAATACTGCAAAATCCACATTCCTTCCCCACTCCAGGGGAACAATACTGCAAAATCCACATTCCCACCCCACTCCAGGGGAAAGATACTGCAAAATCCACATTCCCACCCCACTCCAGGGGAAGGATACTGCAAACTCCCCATTCCCACCCCACTCCAGGGGAAAGATACTGCAAAATCCCCATTCCCACCCCACTCCAGGGGAAGGATACTGCAAACTCCCCATTCCCACCCCACTCCAAGGGAAGGATACTGCAAAATCCACATTCCCACCCCACTCCAGGGGAAGGATACTGCAAAATCCACATTCCCACCTCACTCCAGGGGAAAGATTCCGCAAAATCCCCATTCCCTCCCCATTCCTGGGGGAAGGACACTGCAAAATCTCCATTCCCTCCCCACTCTGGGGCCAGCCAGAAGTGGCATTTGCCGGTTCTCCGAACTACTCAAAATTTCCTCTACCGGTTCTCCAGAACCTGTCAGAACCTGCTGGATTTCACCCCTGCGGCTCACCCATTGGCCTCACCTTGGTTGAAACCGGACAAGTAACTGGGGAGTTGCTGCTCAGAGTTGTTGCCCTTTGCTGATTGAGCAGTAATGAAATTAATAGCCTCTTAAAGCATTTACGGTAACAAAGGAGTCAGCAAGTCAGTGGCTATTTACACTACCAGCTAGTGACATTCTGGCACATCGAAAAGTTCATATTCTTAGATCTCTTGATCTCGCTATAAAACCACTCAGCCATTTCTGAGCACGAGGGGATGGGTGGGTGGGAAATTAAGGGGATGTTTTCAAGGGACGCAGCATTCCGGACTAATCACAGAGAAGGAATAAAAAAGGGGGAAAAAACAACATCCTATTTGTGGAATGAATTATTCCAAGCTAACAAATCTACATGTTTTTCCTCTATACAGTAGTGACCAAAATCGCGGAAACCTTTTGGGAAAAGTGTATTTTTGAGGTTTAATTTAACAGTAACAGTTGGAAGGGAGCTTCGAGGGTCATCTAGTCCAACCCCCTGCTCACACAGGAGGCCTGTACTAGGGATTCGAACCGCCGAATTTCTGATCTTTCTGATCGACAAGCTCAGCCTCTTAGCCACTTTGGAGTTTCAAGATAATGCTATTCCACTGTTGGAATGGCCTGGGAATAGCCCAGACCTTCACCCAATGGAAAATCTATGGAGCCGACTAAAGAAACTTGGTTAGTCAGAAGTGACTCAGCAATAAAACCCAGTTAATAGAAGCCATCATTCAATCAATCTTGGTTTCACATTAGAACAGCTGCAGAACTCAAAGACTTGGTTCCCTCCATGGGAAGACGTTGTAAGGCCGTCATTCATGCTAAAGGTTACCCAACAAAGTATTAACTGACATGGGGATCATTTTTGTATATCTTGTTTTTTTTTACGTGTTTCTTTTCTTCTTTATCCTGTAACTGCTATCCTCATAGCAAATCCTTCTTAAAAGTTACCGCATTGCATTCTTGATTCAATTATCTTTCCATTGATATAGGAAAAAAAAAAAAGTGGTGTTTTAGAAAATACACTTTTCCCAAAAGGTTTCCAACAATTATGGCCACTCCTGTGCAAGTAGTCCTTGACTTACGATGGTTCATTTAGTGACTGTTTAAAGTTAACAACCACGCTGAAAAAAAGCGACTTATGACCATTTTTTCACACCCTGTGACCGTTGCAGTATCCTCATGATTCACATTCGGATGCTTGGCAACTGACTCATATTTATGACGGGGTCCTGTGATCCCCTTTTGCAACAAGCAAAGTCAATGGGGAAGCCAGATTCACTTAAGAACCGGGTTACTAACTTAACAACTTCAGTGATTCACTTAACAACTGTGGCAAGAAAGTTCATAAAATGGGGGAGGGGAATTCATTAACAACTGTCTTGCTTAACAACAGAAATGTTGAGCTCCGTTGTGGCTGTAAGTTGAGGACTATCTGTATAGGAGTGGATCTAGTTCTAATGAGTCACCAACAGACCTCTGTGCATGTTCAGAGTTAGTCTCTTTTGCTATTTTTTTTAAAATACTTTATTAATTTTTTATAGATACAAAAAGTTTTCATTTCTATTTACATCGGATACGCAGTGTTTATACATATATACATAAAATTGCTTGGTGTCACTTTTACCGTTTGTTATTATTTATTTAACACACCTTTTACTCCTGTTTTAGTTTTTTTTCCCGTTCATCCATTCGTACCACCTTTCCTACACAGTATAGTAATCTGAGTTTTCATCATTATTTAATTCATAGGTTAATTTGCTCATCTCTGCACACTCTAATACCTTCCTAAGTATGAGTTCTTCTGGTGGCAGCGTTTTTTCCTTCCAATATTGGGCATAAGCCAACCTAGCAGCTGTAGTTATATGTATCATTAAGTGGGTCTTTGTTTTTCCAAATCTCTTCTTCGCTATTCCCAAGAGAAATAATTCCGGTATCAGCTCTACTTCTTCTCTAATTATTTCTTGTAACCATCTCCCAATTATGGTCCAATATTTTTTCGCTTCGGGGCACGTCCACCACATGTGAAAGAAGGTGCCCTGACCGTGGCCGAGCGTCTTTTGCTATTTATTCATAGGCTCAAAAATTAAGACTCGGCATGGCGAGGCCGGTCTTGGGTGCGAGGAAACTCAGAATTCTGTGGAGGTCTTTTCCAGCGTGTTGCGAATTTTCGTGTCTTTGTCAAGGGGGCTGGCGGGGCTCGGGAGCCTGAAAGAGGAACCGCTAAAAGGGTTGAAATCAATGTGGAGTGCCATTCAGTTGGGCCAGCCATGCGTGTTGCTTTCGAGGCTTTTTGGGTTGCCTGGAAGAAATTAGAGCATTTTGTTTGCAATTCTAATATGATGAATCAACAGATTACTTGCAAAGTGTTGCTAATGAAGGAGATGGGAAGTGAGAGAGGAATAGGGAAGAAGAATATATTGTTTTATCTACTATCATCTATTTGTCTAGAATTCAATCTGCCTGTCTGTCCGTCCGTCCGTCCGTCGTCGTCCATCCATCATCCATCCATCCACCATCCCATCCATCCATATCCATCTATCATCTATCATCTATCATCTATCTATCTGTATTTATTCTATATCTATCTGTATTTCCGTCTAAATATCTATGCATCATTGTCTGTCTGTTTGTCGGTCTGTCTGTTCTGTCATCTATCTATCTCCGATCTATTATTTATCCTATCTATAGATGTCTGAGGTGGTAGCTACTCAGGAGTAATTATTGCACTGTTTCAATTTAAGCATCGTAAGGACATGTGGATTTGCTGTCATCTGTTCTGTGCTGCTTTCCATCTGTCTTCATGCATCCATCATGCATCCATCAATCCTCATATATCCATCTATCGTGTATGCATCAGGCTACTATATCGTATTCAGCATTATCCATCCATCCATCCATCCCTCTATCATCTGTCTGTCTACATTTGTCTGTCTGTCTGTCTGTCTGTCTGTCTGTCTGTCTGTCAGTATTCTATCTATCTATCTATATCTATCTATTCTTATCTATCTATCTATCTATCTATCGTATCTTATCTCTTTCTTTCTCTCATCTATCTATCTATCTATCTTTCTGTCTATCTTTCTATCTATCTTTCTATCTATCATAACTTATATTTCTCTTTCTGTCATCTATCTATCCTATCTATCTATCTATCTATCTATCTATCTATCTATCTATCTATCTATCTATCTATCTATCGTATCTTATCTCTTTCTTTCTCTCATCTATCTATCTATCTATCTTTCTATCTATCTTTCTATCTATCATAACTTATATTTCTCTTTCTGTCATCTATCTATCCTATCTATCTATCTATCTATCTATCATCTATCTATCTATCTATCTATCTATCTATCTATCTATCTATCTATCTATCTATCTATCTATCTATCTATCTATCATCTATCGTATCTTATATCTTTCTTTCTCTCATCTCTATCTATCTATCTATTTATCTATCTATCTATCTATCTATCTATCTATCTATCTATCTATCTATCTATCTATCGTGACTTATATTTCTTTCTGTCATCTATCTATCCTATCTATCTACCTACCTATCTATCTATCTATCTATCTATCTATCTATCTATCTATCTATCTATCTATCTATCTATCTATCTATCTATCTATCTATTCAAATACAGTTTTCAGGATACAGAAGCCCGATACAAACGGATACAAACGGACCACCAAGGAATTGGTTTCAGGTCTTATATACTATATTTGGCACATGCCCTGGAAATTCCCCTCCAGCAATACCCTTCGAAAATACCCTACACAGATGTTTCCATGCTAAATGGTATCGTTATTTGTGGACTTCCTCTTCTGGAATGGGCAGGCCCCAAACAGGCCCATTTCGGAATTTTACCAGAACATTTATTTCCTCAAAAATATGCATCATATGTTCTGTATGCATCATATATCCTGCAAAAGAAGCATATTAGGAACAGCACAGTTCCTCTTCTCATGTTCTCACTACCAAGTTATGTAATCAGGTTATATCAGGAAACACACGGCATTTAAAATGGCGTTACTCAGGTTATGCTTTTTACAGGAATAATTCATTTTTCTCTCACTATCTATCACCTGTCTATCATCCATCTATCTATCTATCTATCTATCTATCTATCTATCTATCTATCTATCTATCTATCTATCTATCTATCATCATCTATCTATTCTATCTATCTATCTATCTATCTATCTATCTATCTATCTATCTATCTATCTATCTATCTATCTATCATCTATCGTATCTTATATCTTTCTTTCTCTCATCTAGATCTATCTATCTATCTATCTATCTATCTATCTATCTATCTATCTATCTATCTATCTATCTATCTATCTATCTATCTATCTATCTATCTATCTATCTATCATATCTCTAATCCATCATCCCTCCCTCCCTCCCTCCCTCTCTCTCTCTGTCTCTTATCTGACCTCCGTGTATTTCGCTGTGCCCTCAAAACCTTGTTGTTCTGCCAGGCCGGGCTATCAATGTAAAGATTTTAATTGGTTTTAAAAATGGGATTTTAAATTTAGGGGTTTTATATTTGAGCCAAATTATTTAATAATTTTTAAATTTTGTCTGTCTTTGTGCTTTTAATTAGGCTGTACACCACCCTGAGTCCTTCGGGAGAAGGGCGGTCTAGAAATAAAATAATAATAATAACAACAACAACAACAACAACAACAACACTCGGAACAGCTTACATCTTCCGACAATACCTTAACAGTTCCTAGGTCCTTGGTTAGGACTCGAGCTGCTGAGCTATTAACCAGCCTCAAAGGCTGTGAATCTCACTACAGATTAAATAATAATAATAATAATAATCATCTCCGCAAAACAGGTAGTCCTCAACTTAAGACCACATTGAAAATGTACCATAAATCATTTTTTTCAGTCCCGTCGTAACTTCAAATAGCCACTAAACGAAGGGTTGTAAGTCAAGGACTACCGGTATATCTCAAAACTCTTCCTTTAACTTCAGAGGCGAGTCCAGGAAGAAACCGCTGTTAGTGAAAAGAAAATTACTGTGCGGTAAGGCTGGATGGCAGAAAACGACCGCTTTTGTGATTTGGAGTGTCTGCGTGGCATTTTGCCTAAGGTATCGGCTTCCCCCATCGTTGGTGCCAGCCTCAGTTTCCGGATTCCGCCTGCCAAATTTTGGAGGAGAATTTGGTTTAGGATGCATTTTGTATAAACCGATCTAATGAATGTAATTACCCGGCAGTTCTCCTGGGTTTTGCAAACGCGTTTCAGAAGCTCAGAAACTCTGTAAATAGAGTTTGTGTTAGGGAAAGGTTGTATCACGAGATGCAGATGAAAGAGTGGGTTGTGTAAGTGTTAATTCTTAATTATTTTTATTTTTTCATAATATGGGAGTCTGACATGGCCCCGGGATATTGCAAACGTCATAAAAATGACTCAGTTGCCGAGCGTCTGAATTTTGATCCCGAATCATGGGGAATGCTGCAACGGTTATAAGTCACTTTTTCAGTGCCATTGTAACTTCAAACGGTCACTAAACGAGCGGTTATAAATCGAGGACTCCCTGTAAAGTTTGGAGAAGAAACTCCGTGATGTTTGTTGTCATCTTTGGCAATAAAATCAGGAATGGTGCATAAAAATTAGTGAATTCTTGCTTTTTCATGATATAAACTGCCCAAAGAGCTGCTGATCCAGTTCTACAGAGGAATGATGGAGTCTGTCATCTGCACCTCCATAACTGCCTGGTTTGGTTCTGCAACCCAACAAGACAGACGGAGACTTCGGAGGATCATTAGAACTGCAGAAAGAACCATGGCTACCAAACTCCCTTCCATGGAGGACCTGTCTACTGCACGAGTCAAAAAGAGGACTGTGAAAATATCTATAGACCCCTCGCATCCTGGACATACACTCCTACCCTCAAAACAACGCAATAGAGCACTGCACACTAAAACAACTAGACACAAGGACATTTTTTTCCCAAACGCCATCACTCTGCTTAACAACTAATTCCCACAACACTGTCAAATAATTTACTAAGACTGTATTACTATTATTCTTCTCTTCCTTACTAGTATCTATCTCTTCCCACTTACGACTATAACCATGTTGCTTGTACCTTTCAATTTATATTGTTTTTATTTGTTTCCTAGTACGATTTGATAGCTTATTAGTAACATTTGACTATCGCTAAATGTTGTATCTTTTTATTCTTGATGAATGTATTTTATTCTCCTTATGTACACTGAGAGCATATGCACCAAAGACAAATTTCATGTGTGTCCAATCACACTTGGCCAAGAAAGAATTCTCTTCTCTTCTCTTCTCTTCTCTTCTCTTCTCTTCTCTTCTCTTCTCTTCTCTTCTCTTCTTCTCTTCTCTTCTCTTCTCTTCTCTTCTCTTCTCTTCTCTTCTCTTCTCTTCTCTTCTCTTCTAATCCATTTCATTCCATTCCATTCCATTCCATTCCATTCCATTCCATTCCATTCCATTCCATTCCATTCCATTCCATTCCATTTTTTCTCTTCTCTTCTCTTCTCTTCTCTTCTCTTCTCTTCTCTTCTCTTCTCTTCTCTTCTCTTCTCTTCTCTTCTCTTCTCTTCTCTTCTCTTCCCTTCCCTTCCCTTCCCTTCCCTTCCCTTCCCTTCCCTTCCCTTCCCTTCCCTTCCCTTCCATTCCATTCCATTCCATTCCATTCTACACCAGAATGGGAGTCATCCAGTTTCCACAATATCCTGTAGATTCAGGAGAGAAATGAATTAAAAAAAAAACATAGCAAAATAAAACCGTGCTTTATAGCTGCTGCTTGCTCAGTGGATTATCTGAGTAACCTGCACATGAACTATTTAAAACACTTAAAATGCAGGGTCTATAAAATAAAGTCATAATATAAATCAAATCACGCAGAAGAGAAAAAAAAGAGAAAAAAATCCCAGAAGAGGAAAATAAGATGATCTCACAGCCTCATCAGTCAGTGGGGCCTTATAAATGCCTCTTTATAGTATGGGAAATGGATTTATAATTCAGCAGCAGGAATTTAGGTGGCTTTTATAAAGAGAGCCAAGGAAGGAGATAAAAACACGAAGCCAATGCCGTAATTTCAAACGTCAGCCGGAAAAGAGAAGCCTCCACATTAAGCTTGCAGGACACATCTATTGCATTAGCCATCAACGGGTACATAGAGATATACAATATCTACATATTATTCAAAAAGAGACAATCAAAAGCCAAAAGGCCACAACGCCTTCTGATTAGCAATCAACACCTAGATAAGCAGAAATTAACATCAAGATTAACGCAAGACCAGCAACCAAGCAGTAGACAATACTCCAATCAAGGAACTATCAATTCAGACAAACAATGAAAGAGTAAACAACAGCCTAATGAAGGAACCGCTGAGAACACTCCCAACCAACACTGACAGAGGAAACCCCACTCCCTTCAAGCACTGATGATGCTATCTAGTTGGGTCAGGAGAAGTCTGCAAGGAAACAACCAAGCTCAGAGAGCACCAAGGACACCACAGTTAGAATAGAATAGTATAGAATAGAGTAGAATAATAACTTTGTTGTTGCTTTGAATGTACACTGATCGGCATACATTAAAATGAAATTTTGTGGCATGCGGCTCTCAAAGGGTCACCACCTCCAATATAACTACAGTGGGCATCCTCCTGTTCCTCCTGTACCGTCACCACTACCACCATTTCCTCGTCCACATCCTCCTCCTCCTCCTCCTCCTCCTCCTCCTCCTCCTCCTCCTCCTCCTCTCCACAGACCCCGCTCTCTTCTAGCACTGATGATGTTACCTAAACGGGTCATGAAATGTCGACAGCAAAACAAAACAAGCTCAGAGAGCACCAAGGACGTTGCAATCTTCTCCGTTCATGTAACATGGTTAACTTGATTAGTGAATTAAATAATTTTCTGGGTTCACACCACCCCCTGGGTCAGTGATGGCTAACCTTTTTGCCATCGTGTGTCAGGAATAGGGGGCGGCAGGGGGGGGGGTCACGCACATGCGTGCCCATACCCATAATTCTATGTGACCCACCCACCCTCCACTCACCCCGCTCCTGGCATGTGATGGCCCGGAAGGCCCGTTTTTCTTTCTCACCTGGCTCCAGGACCTCTCTAGGCATCTGGGGAGGGCAAAAACAGCCTTGCTCACGCCTCCAGAGCCCCTCCGGAGGCCAACAATGGTCCGTTTGACAACTTCCCGTCCCATCAAAAGCTGAGCTCGCGTGCCCACTGATATGCCACCTGTGGCACGCGTGCCATTTATTTATTTATTTATTTATTTATTTATTTTATTGAATTTCTATACCGCCCTTCTCCCGAAGGACTCAGGGCAGTACACAGCCACATTAAAATAGCCCAGTATACAAAATTTAAAATCAATTAAAACTAATGAAATAATTTGGCTCCCCAAATTTAAAAACCCAAGAATTTTAAAACACCCAGTCCGGATTCTGGTCAAGCTAGTCCAGCTTGTTGGAAAAGTAGGGTCTTAATTGCACGGCGGAAGATACGGAGGTCGGGGATCATGCGTATCCTGGGGGGCAGTTCATTCCAGAGGGCGGGTGCCCCCACAGAGAAGGCTCTCCCCCTGGGGGTCGCCAGTCGACATTGCTTGGCCGACGGCATCCTGAGGAGCCCCTCTCTGTGGGAGCGTATTGGTTGGTGGGAGGCCGTCGTTGGCGGAAGGCGGTCTCATAAATAGGTTCGCCATCACGGCCCTAGGCTGTAAACTAACTAAATTCTGTTCACAGAATTCACTAAACCAAGATGTTCCCAGTTCCCAGGCCACAGATCTTTACTGGTCTGTGGCTGGTTAGGAACTGGGCCGCACAGCTGGAGGCAAATGACAGATGTGCAGAAGCGCAGGTTGTAGGTCGTGCTTGGAAACTGGCTTGTAATTATGATGGTTACAGTCCGGGGGTGGGGTCATGTGATCCCCTTTTGTCTTAGCAACCGTGTTACTAAGTTAACAACTGCAGTGATTCACTTAGGAACTGTACCAAAAGGGTCATAAAATTGGGGCAACGCTAGCTTAACAACGGTCTCACTTAGCAACCCAAAAAAGTTGGGCCCAATTGCGATTGTGAGTCAAGGACTATCCTGTACTGGCGTCTCTTTTGGAACAAGGGGGAGAAACATTGATGCTTCTAAGGTAGCTTTTCCTTTTGTGTATTTGTGTGTGTGTGTGTGTGTGTGTGTGTGTTGAAAACAAAGATACAGCAATTACAGGCTTACTTTATGCAAGGATCTGGAGGTTTTTTTTGCATTGGGAGATCAAGCCGAATTCTACCGTCCGCAGCTTGTTACACCGCAAGAATTCTGAGCTCCGAGGTTTGTTATAATGAACAGAAATGTCAGCATAGTTTTACAGCCATGCAATCAGGTTTGGAGGAGAAGATCTCAGTGGCTGCTTTGGGGCTTAGATGATTTTGGTGATCTAATACCGTGTTTCCCTGAAAATAAAATCCTGTCTTATATTTTTAATTTATTATATTGAAATAAGTGCTTGGCCTTATTGCCATGCGCTCAAAAGCCCGATTGGGTTTATTATCAGGGGATGTTTTATTATGGAGGGTAAATGATAGATAGATGATAGATAGATAGATAGATAGATAGATAGATAGATAGATAGATAGATAGATAGATAGATAGATAGTAGATGGATGGATGGATGGATGGATGGATGGATGGATAGATAGATAGATATAGGTAGGTAAGTAGGTAGGTAGATATGTAAATAGATGATAGTTGAATGGATAGATAGATAGATAGATAGATAGATAGACAGATGTAGGTAGGTAAGTAGGTAGGTAGGTAGGTAGATAGATGATAGATGAATGGATAGATAGACAGACAGATAGATAGATGATAGATAGATGATAGATAGATAGATAGATACATACATACATACATACATACCGTGTTTTCCTGAAAATAAGACCCTGTCTTATATTTTCAATTTATTATATTGAAATAAGTGGTTGGCCTTATTGCCATGCGCTCAAAAGCCCAATTGGGTTTATTATCAGGGGATGTCTTATTTTGGAGGGAAGCAGGGTAGATGATAGATAGATGATAGATAGATAGATAGATAGATAGATAGATAGATAGATAGATAGATAGATAGATAGATGATAGATAGATGATAGATAGATGAAGGATGGGCGGATGGATGGATGGATAGATAGATAGATGTAGGTAGGTAGATAGGTAAATAGATGATAGATGAATGGATAGATAGATAGATAGATGATAGATAGATAGATAGATAGATAGATAGATAGATAGATAGATAGATAGATAGATAGATACATACATACCGTGTTTTCCTGAAAATAAGACCTGTCTTATATTGTCAATTTATTATATTGAAATAAGTGGTTGTCCTTATTGCCATGCACTCAAAAGCCCGATTGGGTTTATTATCAGGGGATGTCTTATTTTGGGGGAAACAGGGTAGATGATAGATAGATAGACAGACAGACAGACAGACAGACAGACAGACAGACAGATGATAGATAAATAGATAGATAGATAGATGATAGATGGATGGATATCATGTTTTCCCTAATATAAGACCCTGTCTTATATTTTTTTGAACCCTGAAATAAGCGCTTGGCCTTACTGCCATGTGCTCAAAAGCCCGATTCACTTAACGACCGTGTTACTAACTGAACATCTGCAGGGATTTGCAGGTTGTAAAATGGGGTAAAACTCACTTAGCGACCATCTCGCTTCGCAATGAACATTTTGAGCTTCATTGCGGTCGTAAGTCGAGGACTAACTGTATTAGGTTCAGGATGTCCTTCAATGAATAAAATTTGCCCACCATACATGACCTGGATAAGGGAGGATGCTGGGCATATCCAATCCCAGAGAAGATCCAGAAAATAGTGGTGACTGTGAGAGGGATCTTGGAATCCTAGTGGACAACCATTTAAATAGGAGCCAGCCGTGTGCTGCAGCTGCGAAAAAAGCCAACACAGTTCTAGGCTGCATAAACAGAGGGATAGAATCAAGATCACGTGACGTGTTAATACCACTTTATGATGCCTTGGTAAGGCCACACGTGGAATCCTGCGTCCAGTTTTGGTTCGCCACGATTAAAAAGATGTGGAGACTCTAGAAAGAGTGCAGAGAAGAGCAACCAAGATGATTATAGGGAATTGGAGGCTAAAACATACGAAGGACGGTTGCAGGAACTGGGTATGTCTAGTTTAATGAAAAGAAGGACCAGGGGAGACATGATAGCAGTCTTCCAATATCTCAGGGGCTGCCCCAAAGAAGAGGGAGTCAAGCTATTCTCCAAAGCACCCGAGGGCAGGACAAGAAGCAATGAGTGGGAACTCATCAAGGAGAGAAGCAACTTAGAACTAAGGAGAAATTTCCTGACAGTGAGAACAATTAATCAGTGGACCAATTTGCCTCCAGAAGTTGTGGCTGCTCCAACACTGGAAGTTTTTAAGAAGATGTTGGATAACCATTTGTCTGAAGTGGTGTAGGGTTTCCTGCCTAAGCAGGGGGTTGGACTAGAAGACCTCCAAGGTCCCTTCCAGCTCTTTTATTCTATTCTATATGTCATTTTCAGTGGCAGAAGCTTGCTTGACCCGTTGAGGTCAAATTAATCTCCATCTCTTTAACCTTCAAAAAAACCCCTTGGCTCCTTCCTCTACCTGTTTAGCTGTGAGTTTTATGAAAGCAGCAGATTTAAAAAAAAAAAACTTTAAGGGGTTTAATATTTATAGATGTTATGGTTCTTTTAATGGATTTGTTATAAACTGCCTAGAGCTATCCAAGCAGGGAGCTTACAGATCATAGCAAGAACTAAATAAATAATAGTTCTTTGGCTTCTGCTCAAAATTGGACTCGGATAATAACCCCTTCCAATAAGATAAGATAAGATAAGATAAGATAAGATAAGATAAGATAAGATAAGATAAGATAAGATAAGATAAGATAAGATAAGATAAGATAAGATAAGATAAGATAAGATTAATAATAATAAAATAAAATTAGTAATAATAAAAAAATAAAATTAGTAATAATAAAAGAATAAAATTACTGTATTTTCCTGCGTATAAGACTACTTTCTAACACACAAAAATCTTCTCAAAAGTCGGGGGTCGTCTTATACGCCGGGTCTCATTCTCCTGTAACCAGGCAGACCAGCCCATAAGGCTCTGACGAGCCTTAAATGGCTCTGAGGAGGGTCGTCTTATATGCCAGAAAATACGGTAATAATAATAAGTCAGAGTCGAAGAAAAAGAACGGGAAAAAAATCATGAAATATCGTGACCTGGGCATGGAAACTACATGGCTATGGATGAAACATGTAACCGTGATCACCATATCAGGTAGTTGAGTAACCTTTAGCATAAATGACGGCCTTTACGACATCTTCCCATGGAGTGAACCAAGTCTTTGAATTCTGCAGCTGTTCTAATGTGAAACCAAGATGGAATGATGGCTTCTATTAACTGGGTTTTATTGCTGGGTCATTTCTGACTAACCAGTTTCTTTAGTCGGCTCCATAGATTTTCAATGGGGTGAAGGTCTGGGCTTATTCTGTCCTACTATCGCAGCACCATTGAGAGTGTCCTGACATACGGCATTCTTGCTAGGTATGGGAGCAGCTCTGTAGCGGACAAAAAAGCTCTACAGAGAATCATTAAAACTGCCCAGAATATCATCGGGCTCCAGCTACCAGCCCTGTACGACATCTTCGCATCTCGCTGTTTGAGAAAGTTGCATAACATTCTCCGAGACTCTTCCCATCCTGTTCACAATCTTTTTGGATCGTTGCCTTCTGGCAGAAGAGACAGAACCATTAAAACTCGGACCACACGTCTTCTGAATAGTTTTTATCCCAGAGCTATAATTGCACTCAACAATGAACTAAAGGGCCACCATCAGTGAACTGTTGGACAGTATTACTTGGTCTGTTGTGTAGATGTTTGGGTGGTTTTAGGGGTGGGGAATTGTGGTGGGTGGGAGTGTGCTGGGGATTATGTCTGTGGGACCTGGTCTTTGGGTGTCAAGTAAATTTCATTGTATGTGTATACTGTGTATACACATACAATGACAATAAAGTTTATTTATTTATTCCCAGGCCATTCCAGCAGTGGAATAGGATTATCTTGAAACTCCAAAATGGCTAAGAGGCTGAGCTTGTCGATCAGAAAGTTCAGCAGTTCGGCGGTTTGAATCCCTAGTACAGGCCTCCTGTGTGAGCAGGGGGTTGGACTAGATGACCCTCCCAGATCCCTTCCCACTCCGTTACTGTTAAATTAAACCTCAAAAATACACTTTTCCCAAAAGATTTCCACAATTCTAGTGTATAAAGAAGCGAAGAAGATGTACCCAGCAGTGAGATTCTTCCAGGAAACGTAAAAGTTGGCTCGGAAACAGGAAATAATTGCAAAGAAATTGGGTAATGAAAGAATTTGGGCGGTGGGGGTGGGTGGGGGTAACCAGCGTCTTTCCTTTTCTTCCAGATGGAAACTTCTGTGATGGAAGCTTTGTTTATCCTTCTCAGTAACAGGAATTGATTTAATTAACCGTATTTCTGACTCGGTGTAGGAAGCAGCTTTTTGCGAAGTTGCTGTTTCCTAGAAATTTCAAACCTTTCTCTGGCTTTGGAGACTTCAGCAAGCATGATCTACCACAGCGTAGTCCTCGACGTACGAACCGCAACGGAGCCCGGAATTTAGATTGGCTAAGCGAAACCCTTGTTGAGTTGAGCTTTGCCTCGTTTCCCCCGATCTTTCTTGCCACGGTGGTTAAGCGAATCACTGGCGTTGTTAAATGAGTCACACGGTTGTTAAGTGAATCCGGCTACCCCGTGGACTTGGCTTGTCAGAAGGTCGCAAAAGGGGATCCTGTGACCTCGGGACAATTGCGACCGTCATAAATATGAGTCGGTGGCCAAGCATCTGAATTTTGATCATGTCACCATGAGGATGCTGCAATGGTCATAAGTGTGAAAAATGGTTGTAAGTTCACTTTTTTTGGTAACTTTGAATGGTCACTAAGTGAACTGTTGTAAGTCGAGAACTATCTGTAGAACACAGAATAGAATAGAATAGAATAGAATAGAATAGAACAGAACAGAACAGAACAGAACAGAACAGAACAGAACAGGGTAGGGTAGGGTAGGGTAGGGTAGGGTAGGGTAGGGTAGGGTAGGGTAGGGTAGAGTAGAGTAGAGTAGAGTAGAATAGGGCAGGGCAGGGCAGGGCAGAATAGAAGAATAGAATAGAATAGAATAGAATAGAATAGAATAGAGTAGAGTAGGGTAGGGTAGGGTAGGGTAGGGTAGGGTAGGGTAGGGTAGGGTAGGGTAGGGTAGGGTAGGGTAGAGTAGAGTAGAATAGGGCAGGGCAGGGCAGGGCAGGGCAGGGCAGGGCAGAATAGAAATAGAATAGAATAGAATAGAATAGAATAGAATAGAATAGAATAGAATAGAATAGAATAGAATAGAATAGAATATGGGGTGGGATAGGATGGGATAGAGTAGAGTAGAATAGAGAGTAGAGTAGAGTAGAGTAGAATAAGGAATAGAATAGAGAATAAAAGTAGAGTGGAATGGAATGGAATGGAATGGAATGGAATGGAATGGAATGGAATAGAATAGAATAGAATAGAATAGAATAGAATAGAATAGAATAGAATAGAATAGAATAGAATAGAACAGAACAGAACAGGGTAGGGTAGGGTAGGGTAGGGTAGGGTAGGGTAGAGTAGAATAGAATAGGGCAGGGCAGGGCAGGGCAGGGCAGGGCAGGGCAGGGCAGGGCAGGGCAGGGCAGGGCAGGGCAGGGCAGGGCAGGGCAGGGCAGGGCAGAATAGAATAGAATAGAATAGAATAGAATAGAATAGAATAGAATAGAATAGAATAGAATAGAATAGAATAGAATATGGGGTGGGATAGGATGGGATAGAGTAGAGTAGAGTAGAGTAGAATAAGGAATAGAATAGAGAATAAAAGTAGAGTGGAATGGAATGGAATGGAATGGAATGGAATGGAATAGAATAGAATAGAATAGAATAGAATAGAATAGAATAGAATAGAATAGAATAGAATAGAATAGAATAGAATAGAATAGAATAGAATAGAATAATGAAGGGACCTTGGAGGTCTTCTAGTCCAACCCTCTGCTCAACCAGGAAACCCTATCCCATTTCAGACAAATGGTTGTCCAACCTCTTCTTAAAGAGGTTGAAGGAAGAAGGAAGGAGAAGGAGATAGAAGGGATGCAGAGAAGGAGGAGATGATGATAATAATAATAATGATAATGAGCTCCCCAGGGAATATGGGATGGGATGGGATGGGATGGGATGGGATGGGATGGGATGGGAAGGGATGGGATGGGGTAGGGTAGGGTAGGGTAGGGTAGGGTAGGGTAGGGTAGGGTAGATTAAAGTAGAGTAGAATAAGGCAAAGAATAAGGAATAGAATAGAATAGAGAATAAAGTAGAGTGGAGTGGAGTGGAGTGGAGTGGAGTGGAGTGGAATGGAATGGAATGGAATGGAATGGAATGGAATAGAATAGAATAGAATAGAATAGAATAGAATAGAATAGAATAGAATAGAATAGAATAGAATAGAATATGGGATGGGATGGGATGGGGTAGAGTAGAGTAAAGTAGAGTAGAATAAGGCAAAGAATAAGGAATAGAATAGAATAGAGAATAAAGTAGAGTGGAGTGGAGTGGAGTGGAGTGGAGTGGAATGGAATGGAATGGAATGGAATGGAATGGAATAGAATAGAATAGAATAGAATAGAATAGAATAGAATAGAATAGAATAGAATAGAATAGAATAGAATAGAATAGAATATGGGATGGGATGGGATGGGGTAGAGTAGAGTAAAGTAGAGTAGAATAAGGCAAAGAATAAGGAATAGAATAGAATAGAGAATAAAGTAGAGTGGAGTGGAGTGGAGTGGAGTGGAGTGGAATGGAATGGAATGGAATGGAATGGAATGGAATAGAATAGAATAGAATAGAATAGAATAGAATAGAATAGAATAGAATAGAATAGAACAGAACAGAACAGAACAGAACAGAACAGAACAGAACAGAATAGAATAGAATAGAATAGAATTCTTTATTGGCCAAGTGTGATTGGATGCACAAGGAATTTGTCTCGGGGCATACGCTCTCAAGGTACATAAATAGAATAGAATAATTACGCTCGTAAGTGTGAATAATGGTCATAAGTCACTTTTTTTCAGTGCCCTTGTAACTTTAAAAGGTCACTAAACGAAGTGGTTGTAAGTCAAGGACTACCTATAGACGCCTCAGGATTTCTCCTCGGCTAAATTGTAACCTCCAGGGTTAGAGTTATGAGCTCCATTGTCGTCCATTCGTTCCTAAAAGCAAAGCAGAAAGAATTTTTCCAATCGTCAATGATTTCAATTAAATCTGTGAACGGGTAGAAAATATTCTTAACGCAATTGTTTTGAGTATCTTCACGCCATTGGCAGAGTTCCCTTGCCTCCTCTTTTGAATCACATTCATGAATTGTAGAACAAATTGTTTCCGACTTGTAAAAACACTCCAAGAAAAAAATAAAATAAAAACAAGTGTATTGTACAATGCTTTTTTTTAAAAAAAAACTAAGATTCTTTATTATTATTGTTTTTTTTTTAAATTTCTGGGCTTCGAACAGGGATGAACAGCTCTTCAAGGCTTCAGACAAAACACCGCATTCAAGTAATTTTTGCTAGATTTGTAAGGACGTATTTTGTCCTTGACGGTAAGAGATGCGAATGAATGGAGGGAGTTGAAAATAAGGGAGTGGGAGACGTCACTTCAAATCCTCCATTTGTTTCGAAGAACCGATTTTACTGATTCTCCAGTTCATCTTATAGATAGTCCTTGACTTACAACGGTTCCTTTAACGACCCTTCGAGGTTACAGCGGCACTGGGGGAAAAAAACCTGACTTATGACTGTTTTTCACACTTACACCGCTGCTCTCGGGATCAAAATTCAGAAGCTTGCCAACTGATTCATTGTTATGACGGTTTCAGTGGCCCGGGGGGGCTCGTGTGCACCACTTTTGCGACCACCTGGCCAGCAACGTCATTGAGGTAGCCAGATTCCTGTACTTAGAATAGAAATAGAATGAATGAACTACAAGGGACCCCTGAGAATGATCTAAAGCTGGGGTGTACAACCTCGGTAACTTTAAGACTTGTGGACTTCAACTCCCAGAATTCCCCAGGCAGGTATGGATTTGGTATGGGTCAGGGGTGAAATGTAAAATTCGTTACTACCGGTTCTATGGGCGTGGCTTGATGGTGTGTGGAGGGGGTAATGTGACTGAGTGGGCGTGGCCAACTTTTTTTTTTTTTACTTTTAAAAGCATTTTTTCTGCAACCTCTTCCGACGAAAAAATGCTTTTAAAAGTAAAAAAAAAAAGCCTCGGATGATCGCGATGATCTCAGCTGGGATCATCAGAGGCTTTTCAAAGCGTTTTTTTCTGCAACCTCTTGGCCGAAGAGGTGGTTAAAAAAATGCTTTGAAAAGTCTCTGACGATCCCAGCTGAGTCGCCTGATTGGCAGAGAGGTATTTTTTAAAAAATACCTCTCTGCTGATCGGGCGACTCAGCTGGGATCCTCAGAGAGGCTTTTTAAAAAATACCTCTCTGCCGATCAGGCAACTCAGCTGGGATCCTCAGAGAGGTATTTTTTTAAAAGCCTCTCTGACAATCCCAGCTGAGTTGCCTGATCGGCAGAGGCTTTTCAAAGCATTAGAATAAATGCTTTGAAAAATTAAAAAAAAAAGTTGGCCACGCCCACCCAGTCACATTACCCCCCCAAGCCACGCCCATAGAACCGGTAGTAACAAATTTTATATTTCACCCCTGACCCATACCATCCCCATGCCAGCCTGGGGAATTCTGGGAGTTGAAGTCCACAAGTCTTAAAGTAACGAGGTTGTACACCCCAGCTTTAGATAATTCTCAGGGGCGCATTGCAGCTTCTTCTTCCTCCTTGAATTGGTGTTTTAAGCCATGGTTTATCGTTACGTATTACCTTGACAACTTTGTACAGCAACGATCTTCCGCAGTATGTCAGCCGTGACAAACATGGACTGCTAATTGAATTTTTATTACATTTTGGGTCTCACCCTTCACCACGGCAGGAGGCATTCATTCTTCCTACCGTTCCCTTATTTCATCCTTGCGCTGATTTGAAGGGAAATAGTGGGACCAGGAAAATATTGCAGATCAAGCACTAAATCAATTCCCCTTTTGCTATTTATTTTGAATCTCTCTTTCCATCAGGTGATGGGTGAGGTCTGGAACGAGGCTAGAAGATGGGGTGGCATTGAGCTGGATTTCTAAAAAGTGGGTAGGCTTGAAGGCAGATCACCAAATCTAATTGTTCCACATTGTTCCGTTGAAAACCTTGTTAAATATTTCCTTGACCTTCCGTAAATTAGTTCCCCCATCAGAGAAAAACTGGACACCGAGACATTGATGATAAGACAATGGACTTCATCAAAAAAAAAAAAACTCCAAACTTTAACTTCCTGATCTTTGATTGCATTCATCTCTCGTGGCCAAGCTGACTTGCAACGGTTACATTATTTATCCAGACATAAATTAATGATTTTATTTCCACCGACATGTAGGTGAACATTCATAATATCCAAGAAGCTAAGGGACATGAGGTAGGGTAGGCTAATAGCTTTTATGCAAAGTCATGATAATTTTTTCCCGGGGCGAGATCTTTGCTCTCTTCTCTTGAGTCATCTGATTTCTTTTATGGGCAGTCCTCGATTTAAGACTCATTTGTTTAGCGACTGTTCAAAGTTACAACACACTGGAAAAAGTGACTTGTGGCCGTTTTTCATACTTACAGCTATTGTAGCCTCCAAATCATTACTGATCCAAATTCCGATGCTTGACAAAGGATTCGTATTTATGACGGTTGCAATGGGCCGGGCAGTCACGTGATTCACTTTTGCGACCTTCCGACAACGAGCATCAATGGGGAAGTTAGATTTACTTCACAACTATATTATCTGGTGTTTTCCCGAAAATAAGACCTGGTCTTATATTAATTTTTGCTCCAAAAGATGCTTTAGGGCGTATTTTCTGGTTAGGTCGTATTTGGGGGGAAACAGGGTATCAACTTAAAAACTGCATGGATTCACTTAACGATTATGGCAAGGAAGGTGGCAAAAGAGGGCAAAGCTCATTTAAGAGCCTGGTTTAGCTCTGCAGACTAAAGCACCGTAATTAACATCCAGCTGTCTGCAATTACACCAGTTCGATTCTCACCAGGCTCAAGGTCGACTCAGCCTTCCATCCTTTCTAAGGTAGGTCAATTGAGGACCCAGTTTGTGGGGGCAATAAGCTGACTTTGTATAAATATACAAAAGTATGAAGGCTATTGCTTAACGCATTGTAAGCCGCCCTGAGTCTCCGGAGAAGGGCGCCATATAAATCAAATTAAAAAAAGAAAGAAACAAGGAAACGAGGGAGGGAGGGAGGAAGGAAGGAAGGAAGGAAGAAAGGAGGCAGGGCGGGAGAGAGAGAGAGAGAGGAAGGAGAGAAGGAAGGAAGGAAGGAAGGAAGGAAGAAGAAAGAAAGAAAAAGAAAGAAAGAAAGAAAGAAAGAGAGAGAGAGAGAGAGGGAGCCTGGTGGCTCAGCAGACTAAAGCATTATAATTAAACACCAGCTGTCTGCAATTACTGGAAGTTCGAATCTCACCAGGCTCCAGGTTGACTCAGCCTCCCATCCTTTCTAAGGTAGGTCAATTGAGGACCCAGTTTGTGGGGGCAATAAGCTGACTTTGTATAAATATACAAAAGTGTGAAGGCTATTGCTTAACGCATTGTAAACCGCCCTGAGTCTTTGGAGAAGGGCGGCATATAAATCAAATTAAAAAAAGAAAGAAACAAGGAAACGAGGGAGGGAGGGAGAGAGGAAGGAAGGAAGGAAGAAAGGAGGCAGGGCGGGAGAGAGAGAGAGGAAGGAAGGAAGGAAGGAAGGAAGGAAGGAAGGAAGGAAGGAAGGGAGGGAGGGAGGGAGGGAGGGAGGGAGGGAGGGAGGGAGGGAGAGAGAGAGAGAGAGCCTGGTGGCTCAGCAGACTAAAGCATTATAATTAAACACCAGCTGCCTGCAATTACTGTAAGTTCGAATCTCACCAGGCTCAAGGTTGACTCAGCCTTCCATCCTTTCTAAGGTAGGTAAATTGAGATCCAGTTTGTGGGGGCAATAAGCTGACTTTGTATAAAATATACAAAAGTATGAAGGCTATTGCTTAACGCGTTGTAAGCCGCTCTGAGTCTTTGGAGAAGGGCGGCATATAAATCAAATTAAAAAAAAACCTGTCTCGCTTAGCAACGGAAACTTGGGGCTGCATTTTCGGTCTTAAGTCGAGGACTACCTGCCTTCATATTTTATTGTCCTCCTTTAAAACAACCGAAAAACAAAGCGGAGGTGAAGTAAACGTTGGCCGGCAGCCGATGGTGAAGGGGGAAAAAAACCGGGTATTAGGGAGAAAATTACTTACGCCGGTCTCTTAGAATTGTTATCATATTAAACTCCTGTTTTGCAGGTGTAAGTGTTTTCGGATCGGTTGGATGTCTTTCTTTTGGACATGGAAATTACTATTCTCTCTCTTGGGGTATAAATTACCTGTCAGAGCCTTTTAGGGAGTTGCAAGCTGGTTAGTTCAGGGACAGGAGTGCGAGGGGGGAAAGCTGCACGGTTCAGCTTGCAGGAAGAGGTAGAGTTTTCCTTGATAATTTAGAGTCAGTGGTTTTCTGTCATAATGTTATTTTCCTGGATCTCCTTGACAGCCCATCGGAAATGAAGACACCCCTGGACGAAAGCTGCACTCAACTGCATTGCAATTTCCCCAAAGCTGTTTATTCCCCCCTCCCTCTTCCCCGAAAGGGAATTCTGTTTTTACTACAATGCAGGTTGTCCTCGATTCATTTAGTGACCATTTTTGAAGTTACAGCAGAACTGAAAAAAGTCACTCGGGATTGTTTTTCCCACTGAAAGGCCCTTGTACGATCCCCAGGGTCAGGCGATCAAAATTCAGACCCTCGGCGATTGACTCGTATTTATGATGGTCGCAGTGTCCTCTGGTCACGCGATCCCCCTTTTGCGAACTTCTGACAAGCCAAGTCAACGGGGGAGCCAGATTCACTCAACAACCGGGCGACTGACTTAATAACGGCAACGGTTCGCTTAACAACTGTGGCAGTGGCTAAGACACTGAGCTTGCCGATCAGAAAGGTCGGAAGGTCGGCGGTTCGAATCCCTAGTTCAGGTCTCCTATGTGAGCAGGGGGTTGGACTAGATGACCTCCAAGGTCCCTTCCAACTCTGCTACTGATTAAAAAAGGTCATAAAATGGGGCAAAATTCACTTAAGAACCGTCTTGCTTAGCAAGACAGGCTCAGTTGCAACTGCAAATTGAATAAATCGGCTTGAAGACTTTTATCCTACGGGTAGTTGTTATTATTATTTTTTTTGCCAACAATCCAGTTCATTTTCAACTCTTCAATAAAAGGCCAAAACCGTCACGGGCCGTCCTTGGTTTCCATTTATGTAATTGAAGAGAAAACCCAGTCAATAATCCTACAGCGCTTTCTCCTTGTATCCGCGAGATAATCTCTACCATATGAACACCGTCAGCTGAACTTAATGATAAAGGCCACAAAACGGTGTGACCAGCATGTAATTTTTAGCATTTAGAAACATCCAATTTAAATGGCTCGTTCGGCTAATCCCTCTGTCAGACGTGAAGGCTGAAATTTAAGGGAGCTTACAGACTTTACCTCTGGTTAAAATAATAATAATAATAATAATAATAATAAGCTTTTTCCATCGGCGAGGCTCACATTAAGCCATGGCTGCAAATTTATTAGGTGGATATCGAAAAACTGGTCTTCATTGATATAGATCAGAAGTCTTCAAACTTGGCAGCTTTAAGACTTGTGGACTTCAGCTCCCAGAATTCTCCAGCCAGCATAGCATAGCATAGCATAGCATAGCATAGCATAGCATAGCTGGCTGGAGAATTCTGGGACTTGAAGTCCACAAGTGTTAAAGCTGTCAAGTTTGAAGACCTCTGATACAGATAAGTCTTTCCTTGAAACCATTCGTTTAGGGACTGTTTGAAGTTAGGATGGCACTGAAAAAAATGACTTATGACAGGGCCTCACTCGTTGTAACAACAACATGGTCACAGAATTTGGACCCTTGGCATCCGGCATGTAGTGTGTCCTGGGATCACGTGATCCCCATTTGCAATCTGCTAAACCGGCTTCCGACAAGCAAAATGAATCGGGGAAGCCGGATTTGCTTAAGGACCGCTTGATCCACTTAATGGTGCAGTGATTCGCTTAACAACGGTGACAAAAACAGTTATAAAATTGGGCACGACTCACTTAACAACCGAAACCGGATGCAGTATTCCAAGCGGTTCTGTTAATTCTGTTCATGCAACCTTACAATACTGTAGAATTTATTTATTTATTTATTTATTTATTTATTTATTTATTTATTTATTTATTTATTTATTTATTTATTTATTGAATTTCTATACCGCCCTTCTCCCAAAGGACTCAGGGCGGTGTACAGATTAAGATACATATAAATATATTTTATAAACAGTAAATAATAAATTAAGTCAACTTGGTGTATTCTACTAAGACCTTGGCATAGAATTTTGATGTTTATCCTAGCCCTGCTTGTTGAAATAGAAAGGTCTTCAGGGCACGTCGGAAAGTTCGAAGATCTGGGATTATTCGTATTCCAGGTGGTATTTTGTTCCAAAGCGTAGGTGCCCCCACAGAGAAGGCCCTCTCCCTTGGAACCACCAGACGACATTGTTTTAATGATGGTACCATGAGTAGGCCTACTCTGTGAGAGCGTATTGGTTGGTGGGAGGTTATCGGTTGCAGCAGGTGGTCTCGTAAGTACTTAGCTTACTTGGAATTAGATTAATTAAATTCTTACTTACTAAGAATTAGCTTACCTGGCCATGTTTCTTGTCTGATCTACTTGGGGGGCTGAGACCAAGGAGACAAGATGACGATTGATATGATTCTTGAATGTCTTCTAACTCAGAAGGGAGACATTCATAGAGGGAGGCCCATTGAGAGCTCTTGAACCTATGAAGGATGGTTGCAAGAACTGGGTATGGCTAGTTTAATGAAAAGAAGGACCAGGGGAGACATGATAGCAGTCTTCCAATATTTGAGGGGCTGCCCCAAAGAAGAGGGAGTCAAGCTATTCTCCAAAGCACCTGAGGGCAGGACAAGAAGCAACTGTTTTTATTGGGGATAGTTAAGGATTCCTCAGTGACTGAGATAAAAATGATATTATACATGATTACAGCAGCTAGACTACTGATTGGTCAATACTGGAAAAAAAGACTGTATGCCTACTATAGAAAAATGGACTTTGAAGGCGGCCAGTTTTGCAGAAATGGCGAAGATATCAGCATATTTGAGGGACCAGACCCAAGAAACGTATATGTTAGAATGGAAGAAATGGATAAATTATGTGCAGAACAAATATCAAACAAGGAAATACCAGATAGTTTTTAGTTGAATGTTAAGATGTAGAAATTTATTGTCTAGTTAGGGGTTAGGGTTATAGGAGGGTAATGTATGTTATAGTAAATGATGGTATGATTTGGATTTCAACTGCGGAAGCCGGGGGTGGTGGTGGTGTAAGGGCTGGGGGGGGGGGTAGGGGAGGGTTGGGTAGGGGAGGGAGGGGTTAAGGGAGAGAGGGGGTAGGGGAGGGAAGGCTTAGGGGGGAGGGGGGGAAAATGGGGAAAAATTTGTATTTGTAAAACTTTTTTAATTAAAAAAAAAAGAAGCAACGGGTGGAAACTCATCAAGGAGAGAAGCAACTTAGAAAGAAGGAGAAATTTCCCGATAGTCAGAACAATTCACCAGTGGAACGACTTGCCTCCAGAAGTTGTGAATGCTCCAACACTGGAAGTTTTCAAGAAGAGATTGGACAACCATTTGTCTGAAATGGTATAGGGCACTTTTGATGAACCAAATGTGCATGCGTGCGCGTGAAGAGCAGTTTCCCAGCACGCGCTGAGCTTCCGGTTTCCAGCATGCGCATATGTGCCAGTCACCTGGTCGTCTGATTTCTGGTGCGCATACATGCACATAGACCAACTGGCTGGCGTGCATACATGTGCCGGAAATCAGAAGCTCAGTTTCCCGGTGTGCGTATGTCCACAGGAAGCTGCTTTTCCGGTTTCCGGCTCTTCTCGCGCATGCAAAGACCAACTGGCCAGCGCACATGTGTGTCGGAACCCAGAAGAGCAACGGGTGATGGCTGGCATGCCGGGAGAGACGGCTCTGCATGCCACTTTCGGCACGCGTGTCATAGGTTCCCTATCACGAGTATAGGGTTTTCTGCCTGAGCAGAGGGCTGGACTAGAAGACCTCCAGGGTCCCTTCCGATTCTGTCATTCTTGATATTTCTGCATTAGGGACCATCGGTCTCCTTATCCCCATGGTTGACCGTCTCCATCTCCTCCTCGTGAGCCGACAGAACTGGCTGCCCACCACGAGAAACCAAAATTCGAGCCTTAGCTGCTTCCGCCATCAATTCTTACTCATCGATTTTGCAACCCAAGGAGCTTGTTAGCAAGTTAGTTGGGATGGTGTTTGTAGCGTAAGGAGGATAGCACCCTTTCCGGATCATTACGGGGCTCCCTGTTTGGTGAAGAACCTCCTAATCAGCTCGTTGGAGGTTCAGCCACTGTCATTTCGGAGACCTTACGAAAGAAAGGGAGGGGAAAAAAATAGCATTAAAAGAAAAGAAAAAAAATCCATCCTGAGCTCTATGGTACCTGTCTCTGATCTGGCTGTCAGGGTGTTGATCTGTGGAAGAGAGCACAAGACCCCGGGAAGGTTTCAGTGGGAAATGTTGCCGTTGATTAAAACAGAGTTTTGAGTTTCAGCTACTGTACGTATAAAAAGGTTGCTATGGAAACAGGCTCTTGGTACTGTCCAGGTTTCAAAACCATAGTTTCTCTCTCTCTCTCTCTCCTTTTCTCTCTCTCTCTTTTTTATCCTTCATTTTGCTGGCTTTGTTGATGATCCCTGATCGTTTGAGGGAGATAATCAAGAGTTTTGTTTCGAAAAGGGCATGTCTCGTTCAGACGTTGCCCCTGAGAAGACGGCACGATAAAAGATGTGGGAATTGTCTGCATGGACCCTCTCCAGAACTTTCTTTGAATTTTGAATCTCGTAGGGTGGGGGTGGGGGTGGGGGAGAAGATTGCAAGGGGAATTTCTTCACTGGAGGCCAAAATATATGAAGAACGGTTGCAGGAACTGGGCCTGGCTAGTCTAGAGAAGAGAAGGACCAGGGGAGACAGGAGAGCATCTTCCAATACTTGAGGGGCAGCCACAAGTATTGAGGCCACAAGAGGAGGGGATTCAAGCTATTTTCCAAAGCACTTGAAGGCTAGACAAGGAATAATGGATGGAAACTGACCAAGGAGAGATTCAACCTAGAAATAAGGAGAAATTTTCTAACAGTGAGAACGATCAAGCCATGGAAGAGAAGTTGCCTTAAGAAGTTGTGGGAGCTTCATCACTGGAGGCTTTCAAGAAGAGACCGGACTGCCATCTGTCAGAAATGGTGTAGGGTCTCCTGCTTGAGTGGGGAGGTTTGACTAGATGCAGTGGTGGGATTCAATTTTTTTTTACTACCGGTTCTATGGGCATGACTTCGTGGGCATGGCAGGGGAAGGATACCGTAAAATCTCCATTCCCTCCTCACCCCACTAACCAGCTTTCCAGCTCCATTCTCCTGCGCAGGACAACAAAAGAAGACCCAGCCGATCAGCTAGGACTCGATCAGTTGGGACTCAGGAGGCAGCGAATAGATCAGGGGCAGGGCCAGCCAGAGATGGTATTTGCCGGTTCTCTGAACTACTCAAAATTTCCCCTACCGGTTCTCCAGAACCAGTCAGAACCGGCTGAATATCACCTCTGACTAGATGACCTTACGAGGTCCCTTCCAGTTCTGTTAATCTGTTAAAACCTTCCGGGAACACTGACTGAATGCACACAGCAGAGGTCCTGATGAGTGGTAGCAGCGTCTTTCAAATTGGAGCGTCTTCCAGACAAGTAGTCCTCGACTTAGAACCACAACTGGGATCAGAATTTCCATTGCTAAGCAGGATGGTTTTTAAGCGGGACGTGGCCACTTTTACGATCTTTTTCGCCGCCGTCGTTAAACAGACCACTGCAGTTGTTAAGTGAATCACACCATCGCTTCCCCCGTTGACTTTGCTTGCCGGAAGCCGGCTAGGAAAGTCACAAAAGGCAGGCAATCACATGACCTCGGGACCCTGCAACTTTCAAAAATATATGCTCTGTTGCCAAGTGCTTAAATTTTGATGATGCGGCAGTGGCGATGCTGCGACCGTCATCGGTGCGAGGAACCTGTTGCGTGTCACTTTTTTTTAGTGTTGTTGTCACTTTTGATGGTTGCTACGTAAATCGAGAGCTACCAGTATGGAGGCATTTCGACCCTCCCGAATTTTCAGCTTGTAATTTTGCAAATGACAACAAATGGAAAATTTCCAGTGATTTTTTTTGATCTCAGCACAGTGATTGAACCCCAATACAACACATCACACCTTACGATGCCAATGTGAACTGGGGTTCATTTTGATTTGCCATCTTAATGCAAAGAAGGACTCGGGGGATATGATGGCAGTTTGGTGGGGTGGCTGCTGAAAACTGGGAGTTTTCCAGTTTTACTCCTTTTTGTTAGTTGTGAAGTCGTGTCTGACCCATCGCGACCCCATGGACAACGTTCCTCCAGGCCTTCCTGTCCTCTACCATCCTCTGGAGTCCATTGAAGCTCATGCCGACGACTTCAGTGACTCCATCCAGCCACCTCGTTCTCTGCCGTCCCCTTCTTCTTTTGCTCTCCGTCGTTCCCAGCATTGGGTTCTCTACCTTGTCATCATCGGGCCCCTACTTTCATTTTAGAAGCTGTATGATGATGACATGTTAGAGAGCTTGTCGAAACGTTGCCAAAAAGGAAAACTTTTAAAGTGTTGGTTAAGATTTTAGCCAGAGTTTCAAAAGACCGTACAAAGTGTTTTGTCTTGTTGGGATTTTGGAGGATCTTAAACTCAGGATTTTAAGCATTTCAACTAACAGACTTTTAATGACGCAGGAAAACACCCGAGATTTTAACCTTTGACATAATATACTATATGTATATTATGTATACATATGTATGTATATATGTATATATGTTTTCTGAGGTTTTCGCGGGTGTTTATATGTAGGTCTTTGGTTGTTCGGGTGTTCTCCCATGTAGAATTGGATGTGTTTTGGTGACGTTTCGACGAAGTCTCGTTCGTCATCTTCAGGCTGGTGTTCTCGGCTTCATGCTTCCAGGAGCAATGTGAGATCGCAGCTGTCTCTTCCTTTTAACTGCTAGTGGGGGTGGGAGCTGATTGGGTGGGAGCCAAGCCCCTAACCAATCAGAACACACCTCCACCCAATCAGAACACAGCCAAGCTCCCACCCAATCAGCTCCCACCCCCACTAGCAGTTAAAAGGAAGAGACAGCTGTGATCTCACATTGCTCCTGGAAGCACGAAGCCGAGAACACCAGCCGGAAGATGACGAATGAGACTTCGTCGAAACGTCGCCAAGACACATCCAATTCTACGCGGGAGAACACCCGAACAACCAAAGACCTACATATATATATATATGTATATATAGTTTATTCTATATCACTCTTGCTGCCTGCTACAGTGATTTGACAGGCGATTCCGCAGCCGCAGAGTCTTGAGGTTGCTTCAGATTGGTGACCGCATGTAAGGTTGCAATTGTGCTTTTGTGAGAAACATTTGGCTGGCATCTCATGCTGGCTTCCATGTGGTTGGCAGAAAACCCTCCTTCTCTTGTCAGGTAGGCGCCTCCCGGGAGATCCCTGGAGATGATTCCGATCAAAGGTAGTTTATTTCAGATGACAGACGCAGCCAAGATTGGACAGAGAGCCAGCTAGGTTCCATTGGATCAAACGGCAGCGCAGACGGGCTCATTACCGCTTCTGAGTTCAGAATGAGAGAAAACTCTTTCCAGAAATCGCTCTGCATTTTATCCTCCGTAGCCAGGATAAAGCTGCCCAGAGTCGCCGGTTTATTTCAGTGAACTGAATATCAATGTAATACATGAAATTTGCAAAACACCAGCACGCTCTCGGTTTCCTTTATCGATTCAGGCGCCTGGGTCAGTTCCCGCAAAAAAGTTAGGATTTTCTGACTTCTAGTTTTGTGCCGTAGCCCGGATTTATTGATTTATACAGGTAACCCTGGATTTATGACTGCAATTGAGCTCAAAATTTCTGTTGTCATTTGTTGCGTGTGTTTTGCCCCATTTTACAACTTTTTGACACATTTGTTAAGTGAATCACTGCGCCCAGCTCAGAGGGCACCAGGGACATCACAGTCCCTCCTCCTCCCCCTCCCCTTCCCCCTTCCTCCTCTTTCTCCTCCTCCTCCTCCTGCCATTCGCCTTTTCACATTGATGATGCTAAATGAGTCATGAAAAATCTGTAAGCAAACCACCCAGCTCAGAGCTGCGAGGACCCAACTGTCATCTTCCTCCTCCTCCTCCTCCCCTTCTCGTTCTCCACAAACCCCGCCACCATCTAATACTGATGATGTTACTTAGCTGGCCAATGAAACGTCTACAAGAAAACCACCCAGCTGAGAGAGCACCAAGGACATCACAGTCCTCCTCCTCTTGCTTCTCCTCCTCCTCCTCCTCCTCCTCCTCCTCCTCCTCCTCCTCCTCCTCCTCCTCCTCCTCCTCCTGCTATTTTCCTTCTCCACTCCACAAACCCCACCACCTTCTAATACTGATGATGTTACTTAGCTGGCCAATGAAACATCTACAAGAAAACCACCCAGCTGAGAGAGCACCGAGGACATCACAGTCCTCCTCCTCCTCCTCCTCCTCCTCCTCCTCCTCCTCCTCCTCCTCCTCCTCCTCCTCCTCCTCCTCCTCCTCCTCCTCCTCCTCCTCCTCCTCTTTCCCTCCTCCTCCTCCTGCTATTTTCCTTCTCCACTCCACAAACCCCACCACCTCCTAATACTGATGATGTTACTTAGCTGGCCAATGAAACGTCTACAAGAAAACCACCCAGCTGAGAGAGCACCGAGGACATCACAGTCCTCCTCCTCTTGCTTTTCCTCCTCCTCCTCCTCCTCCTTCTCCTCCTCCTCCTGCCATTCTCCTGTACTCCACAAACCCCACCACCTTCTAATACTGATGATGTTACTTAGCTGGCCAATGAAACGTCTACAAGAAAACCACCCAGTTCAGAGAGCACTGAGGACATCACAGTCCTCCTCTTCCTCCTGCCACCCTTCTCCTTCTCCACTCCACAAACCCCACCGCCTTCTAGTATTGATGATGTTCCCTAGCAGGGCAATGAAACATCTTCAAGAAAACCACCCAGCTCAGGGAGAGCATCAAGGAAACCTCCGCAATTCAACCCACAGCTACAACGATTCTCTTCTCTATAAATCACGAGGGTCTTGAGAGGCTGGAAGAGGCCCTTCCCCATTTGCAAGGCCGCGACTCTTCCTAGGTTGCTTAGCACTGGGCTAGCCAGATTGCAGCCGGGCAGGATTGCAAAGTCATCTTTTGCAAACCCAGTTTGATCTGTGCGAAGCCGTTGCATCCTTTAGCTTGGGCGAATAACGGATGTTGGCGCAGAGAAATTTAAAACCGCCAAGGCTCCAGGTGCTGCTTTGGGGATGGATGGCATTCCGACACATTTTCGAAGCGAATTCTCCCTGGGGGAGGGAAGGGGGGCCCCTCTCGGTACCGCTTGGGTTGTTTTAATATTTCGTCGGCTTTTGTGTTCTGCTCTAGCTAACCTGTCTCTGTTTGTTTTTGTTCTCTGCTGCCTCTTTTGAATTCTGGAGGGGTTTGTGCTGGTATGTTTGGGGAGGGGGTTAGGCTTGCTGCTGGAGGTGGGGGTGGGCGGGAGTCATAGAAAAGCAGCAGGTAAGTCTTTTAAAGTAATGCACATTGATGGAGTTTTGGTGGTGTTTTATTACCAGCGGCTTTAAGGGATGCGTGCAGGTAGTATTCTTGGCAACTGGGCAGAGATGCCTTGTACAGCTGTCATTTATTTTTATTTGATTGTTTGTTTATCTCTATGTCCATCCATCCATCCATCCATCTCCATCTCCATCTCCATCTCCATCTCCATCTCCATCTCCATCTCCATCTCCATCTCTATGCATCCATCCATTATCTATATCTATTTGTCTGTCTGTCTGTCCATCTGTCTAACTATCTATGCATCCATTATATCTATCTGTCTGTCTGTGTCTATCTATTTGTTCATCTGTCTAACGATGCATCTGTTGTCTGTCTGTCTATGCATCCCATCCATCCATCCATCCATCCATCCATCCATCCATCCATCCATCCATCCATCCATCCATCCATCCATCTATCTATCTATCTATCTATCTATCTATCTATCTATCTATCTATCTATCTATCTATCTATCTATCTGTATCTATATATCTATATCTGTCTGTTTGTCCGTCTGTCTAAATATCTATGCATCCATTATCTCTCTCTCTTTCTCTCATCTATCTACCTATCCATCCATCCATCCATCCCTCTTTATATCCATGCATCCATCCCTATCCCTATCCCTATCCCTATCCCTATCCCTATCCCTATCCCTATCCCTATCCCTATCCCTATCCCTATCCCTATCCCTATCCCTATCCCTATCCCTATCCCTATCCCTATCCCTATCCCTATCCCTATCCCTATCTATGGATATCTTATCCATTATCTATATCTATTTGTCTGTCTGTCTGTCCATCTGTCTAACTATCTATGCATCCATTATATCTATCTGTCTGTCTGTGTCTATCTATTTGTTCATCTGTCTAACTATGCATCTGTTGTCTGTCTGTCTATGCATTCTATCTATCTATCTATCTATCTATCTATCTATCTATCTATCTATCTATCTATCTATCTATCTATCTATCTATCTATCTTCTATTGTATTTATTTATTTATTTTATTTTATTAAATTTATCTACCACCCTACTCCCGAAGGACTCAGGGCAGTGAACAGCCACAAGATAAAAATACATCATACAAAAGTTAAAAACCATTTAAAAAGTACATTAGATAATTTGGCCCAAGACGAATTTAAAAAACACCCAATTTGTATAAAACTTAAAAGCAAATTGAAAGAGAAAGTCAAGCCAGACCAGCTTGCTGGAATAAAAATGTTTTGAGGGCATGGCGGAAAGTGCGTAAATCTGGGATCCTCCGTATCTCCGGGGAGAGCTCATTTCACATGGCAGGTGCCCCCACAGAGAAGGCTCTCTCTGTGGGGGCTGCCAGTTGACACTGCTCAGCCGACGGCACCCTGAGGAGCCCCTCTCTATGGGAGCGAACTGGTCGGTGAGAGGCTGTTTGTGGCAGAAGGCGGTCCCGTAATTACCCTGGTCCTAAGCCATGGAGTGCTCTAAAGGTGGTAACCAGAACCTTGAAGTGCACCCGGAAGACCACCGGGAGCCAGTGCAGCTCGCGTAGGAGGGGAGTCACATGGGAGCACCATGTTGCTCCCATAACCACCCGCGCGGCTGCATTCTGGACCAGCTGGAGCCTCCGGGTGCTCCTCAAAGGGAGCCCCATGTAGAGAGCATTACAGTAGTCCAGGTGTGAGGTTACGAGGGATATGTACTCAGATAGTACATAACTATCTGTATCTATCTATCTATATCTATCTGTTTGTCCGTCTGTCTAAATATCTATGCATCCATTCTCTCTCTCTCTTTCTCTCATCTATCCATCCATTCATCCATCCATCCATCTCTCTTTATATCCATGCATGCAAGCATCCATCCATCCATCCATCCACTGTCTCTATTCTCTCTCTTTTTGTTTCTGTTTCTCTCCGTTTTATACACTGCCTGTCTCATTATCTGTGTGAGGGGTTTACAGATTAAAACTATAAAAATGGCATACAAACTCTCCTCCGGTTGCGGCTTTGCCAAAAAACAGAAGCAAAGAGTTGGGGTTTTTTTTGTTTGTTTTGTAAAAACATCTTAAAACAAAGTCAGGTCAGCGCGGGACTCCATAAACGCAGCCTGATTGCCGAGCGCTTGAAATGCGGTCACGTTGCCTGTGAGCGATTGCAACCATTGGGAATTCAAATCGGGGTCCTACGTAGCCTCCTAGTAGGTCCGTCGGAATTTTGGTCATAAGTCCAGGGACTGCCTATAAGTCCATGAAATTAGAAGGCAAGACCAGCTCTACTGGGGTAGTGAAACACCTGCTGTAAAGACAAGGACTTTTTTTTGGGGGGGGGGTCCCTCAATAACCAGCTGTCCTCCAATAGCCTGCAGTGAGTTCCATCCCTGGTTCCCTCTGCCCAGTTCTGCAAATGTCCTTTTGGGTACCCAGTGAGTTGAACGGGCACCAGTTTTCCCCTGCTGTTGGTTTCATTGGATCGTTGAGCCCGAGCTGCATCTGCTCTTTAAGTGGGGCGGAGGAAAAGGTGCCCATTTGCAGCTCCGCATCCGGCAGCCTGTAATTATACAATTCCCCCTCGTTATCTTTTCTAATTGTTAGCCGCAGTCTTCCCTACGAGGATAGGAAGCCACCACAGATGGAGGGCGTGGGGGGGGGACGGCGTGGGAGCACCGTGGCCTGCCAGAGAGAAGGCAGAGTTTCCAGAAGAGGAGGAAAGGAGGAGGAGGAGGAGGGAGAAGGAAAAAAAAGAAGGAAGGGGGAGACAGGAAAAAACGGGAGGCAGGAGAAGGAGAAGGAAGGGGGGAGGAAGAAAGGAGGAGAAGGTAGAGGAAGGAAGGAGAAGAAAGAAGGAAAGGGAAGAAAGAAGGGAGGAAGAAAATGAGGAGGATGAAAGAGAAGGAGGAAGAAGAAGGAGGGGAGGAAGCAGAGGAGAAGGGGAGAAGGAGGAAGAAGGAAGGAGAAAAAAGGAAGGAGAAGAAGAAAGAAGGGAAGGAGGAGGAAGGAGAAGGAGAAAGAAGAGAAGTAGAGGAAGAGGAAAGAGAAGGAGAAGGAGAAGAAGAAAGACAGGAAGAGTGGAATGAAATGGAATAGAATAGAATAGAATAGACTAGAATAGAATAGAATAGAATAACAGAGTTGGAAGGGACCTTGGAGGTCATCTAGTCCAACCCTCTCCTCAACCAGGAAACCCTATCCCATTTCAGACAAATGGTTGTCCAACCTCTTCTTAAGAGGTTGAAGGAAGAAGGAAGGAGAAGGAGAAAGAAGGGAAGTGATGGAGAGAAGGAGGAGATAATGATAATAATAATAATGATAATGAGCTCCCCAGGGAATTTCAGCCTGGAGGCCTCGTGGCTGAAGCCATGCCCAAGGCATCATCCAGAAGACGGGAGGAAGGGAGGAACGAGGTGGGTTTCCAGGTTCCTGCAATCTCCCCCCCAGATGCCGACTTCCCAGAAGCCCCCCCTCCCTCGCATCCTACCTCCCCACCTCCTTGCCGGCTCCTCCCCACGGCCTGCCTGTTTCTTCCTCTTGCCTGCTCCGATGACGTGGATGGAGCCCTCTTGGCACCGGTCGGTGGCTCCAGTGCTAAAGAAGGTCTGGGGCTGGTCTCCCCGGCATTGGCTTGTTTGTTTGATCATTAGCAGTGTGAGGAGCCCCCCCTCTGTGTGTGTGTGAGAGAGAGAGGAGAGAGAGGAGAGAGAGAGGAGGGAGAAAGAGAGAGAGGAGAGAGATATGACAGAGAAAAGAGGGAAAGAGGAGAGAGATATGAGAGAGAGAGAGAGAGAGAGAAAGGAAAGAGAGGAGAGAGAGGAGAGCGAGAGAGGAGAGAGATATGACAGAGAGAAAGAGATAGAGAGAGGAGAGAGAGAGAAAGAGAGGAGAGAGACAGGAGAGAGAGAAAGAGAGAGGAGAGAGATATGAGAGAGAGAAGAGAGAGGAGAGAGATATGAGAGAGAGAGGAGAGAGAGAGAGAGAGACAGAGAGGAGAGAGAGAAAGAGAGGAGAGAGGAGAGAGAGAGGAGAGAGAGAGAGGAGACAGAGAGGAGAGAGAGACAGAGAGGAGAGAGAGGAGAGAGAGGAGGAAGGAGAGAGAGGAGGGAGAGAGAGGAGAGAGAGGAGGGAGGAGAAAGAGAGAGAGGAGAGAGATATGACAGAGAAAGAGGGAAAGAGGAGAGAGATATGAGAGAGAGAGAGAGAGAGAGAGAGAGAAAGGAAAGAGAGGAGAGAGAGAGAGGAGAGCGAGAGAGGAGAGAGATATGACAGAGAGAAGAGAGAGGAGAGAGATATGAGAGAGAGAGAGGAGAGAGAGAGGAGAGAGAGGAGGAAGGAGAGAGAGGAGGGAGAGAGAGGAGAGAGAGAGGAGGGAGAAAGAGAGAGAGGAGAGAGATATGACAGAGAAAGAGGGAGAGAGAGAGAGAGAGGAGAGAGAGAGACAGAGAGAGAGAGAAAGGAAAGAGAGGAGAGATATGAGAGAGAGAGAGAGAGAGAGAGAAAGAGAGAGAGAGGTGAGAGAGAGAAGGGCTGGGGATCTGCTGGCATCTGGGAATGAGGAGTTGGACAACTCTCTACGTTGCCGGCCAGTTGGCCAGCAGAAATGGCTGAGGCTGCTGCGTCTTCCTTCTGATCCGCTCACTCATATGGATCCGGTCTCCTTCCAGGCGGCTGTTACTGAGCAGTGTTTGAGTTGCTTCCTTTGTGCCAGAGCTTTGCTTTGGTTTCATGAGGACTGCCAGCTTGGAATGTGGCAGCTTTGGGCAGAAAAGTGGGTAGGGTGCCAGGCGGTGAATCCAGCCGCCGTCTCCAAGCCAGACGGATCCCAGAGAGGAACCTAGGAGGAAGGGCTTTCCGACGGCAGCTGTCAAGGAATGGATTTCCAAAGGAAGCTGGGGGATTCTGAGTGGATCTCAAGAGAGAGAAAGAGGAGAGGAAGAGAGTGGAGGGAGGGAGAGGGAGCTCCTCACTTACAACCATCATGATTTACAATGGAAATGCTGCTCTACAGTATGGTCGTAAGTCAAGGAATCCCTGGCCTTGAATAGAATTTAACCAATGCAAAAACTGTGTTAGCATGCGGTTCCTGAGCGCAGCAAGAGTTTGAAGCACTGCAACCCTTAATTAGCAAGCTTTTGGAAATAGCTTCCCTCTGAATTAGCAATGAGAGAGCTGGAGGAAGGTGGTCAGACAATTAGAAACTTGAAGAAACTTGAATCTTTGCACCGGAGTGTTGGAAGAAATATCCTTCTAGGTTCTGCTCCAAGTGGGGAAAAAGACACTGGAGACATGGAGACAGCTTGAAAGATGGTTATTTTCCTACAGGAGAAGTTAACAGCCTGAGATCTTTGGAATCAACCTGTTTTTTGGTTGTTTTTTTTATGCAAGTGAAATTCCTTGTTGCTTGATTCATTCCATCAATTGCCTGTTTCTTTGCGCTTCTTTTGGGGTTTCAAGATGTCCTTTGGGTGCGTGGCCTGCCTTGGCAAACCTGTCACAAAACACGTGGAGGGTCACCATTTCTGGCGTCCTGCATGCTTGAGTAGACGAAGGAGGAATTTCCTGACACTCAGAACGATTAGCCAGTGGAAGGAGTTGCCCTCCAGAAGTTGTGAATGCTCCAACGCTGGAAGTTTTTAAGAAGAGAGTGGACAGCCGTTTGTCTGAAGTGATGTAGGGTTTCCTGCCTAAGCAGGGGGTTGGACTAGAAGACCTCCAAGGCCCCTTCCAACTCTGTTTTTCTATTCTATTCTATTCTATTTCTATCTATTCTATTCTATTCTATTCTATTCTATTCTATTCTATCTATTCTATTCTATTCTATTCTATTCTAGTCTAGTCTAGTCTAGTCTAGTCTAGTCTAGTCTAGTCTAGTCTTCTCCTTTCCTGTCTCCTTCCATTCTTCTTCCTTCCCCCTCTCTCTCCTTCTCTCCTCTCCTCTCCTCTCTTCTCTCCTTCATTCTTCTTCCTTCCCCCTCTCTCCTTCTCTCCTCTCTCCTTCCATTCTTCTTCCTTCCCCCTCTCCTCTCCTCTCCTCTCCTCTCCTCTCCTCTCCTCTCCTCTCCTCTCCTCTCCTCCATTCTCCTTCCTTCCCCCTCTCTCTCCTTCTCTCCTCTCCTCTCCTCTCTTCTCTCCTTCCATTCTCCTTCCTTCCCCCTCTCTCTCCTTCTCTCCTCTCCTCTCTCCTTCCATTCTTCTTCTTTCCCTCTCTCCTTCTCTCCTCTCGTCTCCTCTCGTCTCCTCTCGTCTCCTCTCCTCCCTCTCCTCTCCTCTCTCTCCTCTCCTCTCCTCTCCTCTCCTCTCCTCTCCTCTCCTCTCCTCTCCTCTCCTCTCCTCTCCTCTCTCCTTCCATTCTCCTTCCTTCCCCCTCTCTCCTTCTCTCCTCTCTCCTTCCATTCTTCTTCCTTCCCCCTCTCTCTCCTTCTCTCCTCTCCTCTCCTTCCATTCTTCTTCCTTCCCCCTCTCTCCTTTTCTCCTCTCCTCTCCTCTCCTCTCCTCATTCCCCTTCCCCTTCCCCTTCCCCTTCCCCTTCCCCTTCCCATTCCAGACAAAAAAGAACCCCTAGGCTGCATTCCCAGAGGGATAGAATCAAGATCAAGTGAGGGTTGATAGATACCCGTCTATAATGCATTGGGTGAGACCACACTTGGGATACGGCATTCAGTTTTGGTTGCCACCATATAAAGCAGATGTCGAGGCTCTGAAAAGAGTGCAGAGAAGAGCAACAAAGATGATTAGAGGACTGGAGGCTCAAACCTACGAAGAGCAATGGATGGAAGTAGGCGTGTTGTAGTCTAACAAAGAGAAGGACAATACAGAATAACGATTGGACGGGACCTTGAAGGTCTTCTAGTCCAACCCCTTATACCATTTCACACTGTCCAGGTCTTCTTAAAGCCTCCAGTGATGAAGCACCCACAACTTCTGAAGGGGAGCCATTCCACTGGTTTACCAAGAATATTATTAAACACAGGTTAATAAGGTTGGAAGGAACCCTGGAGATTTTTTAGTCCTCCTAGGCCCGTGACGGCGAACCTATGGCATGGGTGCCACAGGTGGCACGTGGAGCCATATTGGTGGGCACACGAGCTCAGGTCCGGCATGTATGCATGCACCAGCGAGCTGATTTTCAGGCCTTCTGGGCCCACTGAAGTCAGGAAACACACTGTTTCTGGCCTCCGGAGGCCTCTGGGGTGTGTGGTGAAGGCTGTTTTTGCCCTCCCCAGGCTCCTAGAAAGGCTCTGGAGCCTGGGGAGAGCAAAAAATAGGCCTACCGGGCCCACCGTGCCATCATGTGCCAAAAGCGGGGGGGCAGGGCGCATAGAATTATGGATGTGGGCACGTGTGCGTGTGACCCCACCGCTTTCCCCCTGCTTTCGGCAAGCGATGGCAAAAAGGTTAGCCATCACTGTCCTAGGTCCTCTCCAACCCTATTATTAGTCCACATGATAACTGTCTTCCAGTATTTATTTATTTTTTATTTGATTTATATGCCGCCATTCTCTGGAGACTCAGGGCGGCTTACAATGCGTTAAGCAATAGCCTTCATACTTTTGTATATTTATACAAAGTCAGCTTATTGCCCCCACAAACTGGGTCCTCAATTGACCTACCTTAGAAAGGATGGGAGGCTGAGTCAAACTTGAGCCTGGTGAGATTCGAACTTACAGTAATTGCAGACAGCTGGACTTAATCACAATGCTTTAGCCTGCTGAGCTATCCAGGGACTGTCCCAGAGAACAGGGGTCAAGCTATTCTCCAAAGCACCTGAAGACAGGACAAGAAGCAATGGACAGAAACTCATCAAGGAGAAAAGCAACCTAGAACTCAGGAGAAAATTTCTTGACAGTGAGAACAATTAACCAGTGGAACAACTGGCCACCAGAAGTTGTGGGTGGTCCAACACTGGAGGTTTTCGAGAAGACATTAGACAACATTTGTCTGGAACGGTGTTAAGGATATTGTTGTTGTGTAACAACTAGCAGAGTAAAGTGCACAGAGAAACGTTGCTGAGAGCAATAAGATAGAGATACATACAAACTGGTGTTATCAAAAGTTTTCTTTATAATGGAAAATAAACAATCTCGTAGTCTTCTGAACAGTCCAAGTCTTTACCGGTTAACTCCAAACAAACTCTTACCAAACAAACAGTAGTTGGTTCACAAACCCCGGATGGTAGCAGATCCACCCACATATGCACGTGATGATAGCAGCTTATCATCAACTGAATACCTTACAGTACCTTTCTTACATACATTGGTAAATTACAATTAATTATAGCATGACTCGGCATTACAGCATGATGCAGCATTAAAACTTAAAGTAACAGAACACATATATTGCCTGGACAACTGTTAGGCCCAAATCATATCCTAACAAATGGTATAGGGTCTTCTCAGTGGTGGGATTCAGCCAGTTCTCACCACTTCGGGAGAACCGGTTGTTAACTTTCTGAGCAGTTTGGCAAACTGGTTGTTGGAAGAAATCATTAGGGCAGAGAACCGGTTGTTCAATTACTTGAATCCCACCACTGGGTCTTCTGCTTAAGCAGGGGGTTGGACTAGAAGACCTCCAAGGTCCCTTCCGTTATTCTGTAAGTCCATCTTGTCCCTGTGAAGCGGAGCGAGAAGGGAGGGGAAAAAAGAATTAGAGATCGCACTCAGGATGACAATAAATTCAGAAGTTGTCTCTTACAGGTTTTTCCCCCCTCCCCAATAACACAGGAATGAAAATTACGCTGAGAACATCTGTTTTCATTTCTTTCTTAAATTCGTCTTCCTGCTCTTAATTGAGCAGAAAATCTGCCTCCTCTAGGCCTGGTGATCTCTTAATAACATCGATCAGGACCAATGTTTCAAGTGAGGGCAGGATTGATCTCCTGGCTCTGCCCAGCAACTTTTGTAAAATATTTATTAATGATTTCGGGTTCCAAAGCCGCCCATTTGGAAATTGTGTTTCCCCGGCTTTGCTGGCAGAGTCATAATGCAGGGAATCCTTGACTTACGACTATGACTGAGTCGGACGAGGACGGTTGCAAGTTGTGACAGTCATACAGTGACCGGACTCGTGTTTACAACTTGTTGTGCAGCCGTTGTTTAAATGCACGCTGGAATCGTTCAGGGAATTGATGGTTCGCTCTGGGCATTGTTTTGACAGGGACTGGAAATTCAAGTGGTCCTCGATTTACGACCGCAATGGAGTCCAATGTTTTTATCGCTAAGTGAGTTTTGCCCCATTTTACGACCTTTCTTGCCAGTAAGCAAATCCCTGCAGGTGTGAAGTTTAGCCATATCGTTGTTAAGTGAATCTGGCTTCCCTTTGCTTGACTTTGCTTGTCAGAAGGTCGCGGGAGGAGATCACGTGACCCCGGGATATTGCAACCGTCATAAGTACGAGCCACTTGCCAAGCATCCAAGTTTCGATCAGGCGACGGTGGGAAGGCTGCAAGGGTTGTAACGTAGGCGTGAAAGTCGGTCGTAAGTCACTTTCTTCAGTGCCGTTGTAACTTCAAACTGTCACTAAATGAACGGTTGTAAACCAAGGACTGCCTGTACTCAGGATCACCATTTTGCAATGTATGACATTTGTGAAGATATGTGGACTTCAACTCCCAGAATTCCCCAGCCGGCAAGAAACACTGCCAAGGATGTCCCTTTGATTGATTGATTTCTTCCTTCCTTCCTTCCTTCCTTCCTTCCTTCCTTCCTTCCTTCCTTCCTTCCTTCCTTCCTTCCTTCCTTCCTTCCTTCCTTCCTTCCTTCCTTCCTTCCTTCTTTTCCTTCCTTCCTTCCTTCCCCTCCCTCCCTCCCCTTCCTTCCTTCCCCTCTCTCTCCCTTCCTCCTTTTCTTTCTTTCCCTTCCTTCCTTCCTCTCCCTCCCTCCCTCCTTTTTTTCTTTCTTTCCCTCCCTCTTCTTCCTTCCTTCCTTTCTCTCCTTCCCTGCCTTTCTTCCTTCCTTCCTTCCTTTCTTTCTCTCTTTCTTTCTTTCTCCCTCTCCCTCTCCCCCCCTCCTTCTCTTTCTCTCTCAGACACACACATTCAAATTTTCTGCCTGCAGTTCCCATCGCTTGGCCTATACCTGCAGAAAGAAATTACAGGAGAGAAATCTGTTTAGTTTGCAACTTCAGTCTGAGGCATGAATCAAAATGCAGGAGTTATATCATGTATAAAACGGCCCACTTTCCTTCGTTTTCCATGCCACTGGCCAATTTTTATTGTACTTCAAAATGCATTATTGGAGAGAAGCCTGCACACACACACACAAAAAGAAAATGAGCCCACTCAGGAAAATAGGGAACACGGTGCCATCCATTATGTTCTTGGGGGAAAAACATGACAAACAGACATAAAGATGCTCACAGGACAGGCTGAAGGTGAAAGTACGTAGGTGTTGTGGCCCGTCAGCGGCCTGTGCGGATTGTAGCTGATTCTGACAGCGAGGAGGCTGGTGGGATGCAACTGGCAGCCGAGTCAGACAATGAGGAGGCTGGAGAAGAGGTGGTGCCCGAGGCGGGGATTCAGCCAGGGCCTTCAGAACCTCCAGAAGCTCCCATAAGTAAAGAGGATGAAGAGGAGGAGCCTCTTCTCAATGCACGGGTGCGCAGAGCTGCCAAAAGGCAGGAGTGGCTCCTCAGGAGGAAGTCGCCTCAAGAGTAAGGCTTGGGGCTAATTGGCCACTCCCTTAGCCTATTTAAGGAGGAACACGCAGGATCATGGGATCCCCATCTGCGACCTTCCGAAAAAATAGATCAATGGGGGAAAGCGGAATTCACTTAATGACCAGGGCAAAAAAGGTCATAAGATTGGACGTGGTCACATAAGGACTCAGTGAATGGCTATTGCCACGAGTCGGTCGTAAGCCGAGGGCTGCTTTCAGGTACAGTGTGCTTCCTGAGCTGCCTTAGTTTTTCAAAACTACACTCCCTTCAAAGATTTCCTCCCGTCACTCATCTCAAACCCTCTGGCTCCATTTGCACAACACTGAGATTCAAAAATTTTAGCAACCGGTTCTGTGCCCAGTTTTATTTAACCGGCCAGGATTTAAATAAGCCAGCACACAAGAGTTTCTTGGATAACAGAGTTGGCAGCCACCCAGTAGCTGGCTGACAATAGTCTTTACTTACAAGGAAGGGGTTTCCCCTCCGTCCGGAACATCAAAACAGAATCACAGTAGCTAAGAGATTAGTCAGAATTCAGTCCAAAGTTCCAGCAACACAGAGAGGTTGGTTCAATATCCGTTTTTGCTCGTCACAGAGCTTGAATGGCCACCACGCCCCCTTTTATACCCTGTGGGGTGTGGTCCAGTGACTCAGCCTAATCCCTGGCACGCCTCTTCCTCTGCTGCGCGCGCTTATCTCTGCGATGCTGTCGAGGGTCCAGCCAAGACTCATCTTCCTCATTACTGTCCACCTGTGGCTGCATGGACGTGCTTGGCCCCGGGCCTATCTCTTGGCCTTTGGTGTCCTCCGGAGGCATTGCCAGAGAGGAAGGTCCTGGAGAGGGAGGCCTTGCCAACTCCTCTCCTTCGCTTTCGGAGTCCTCTCCTGCTGATAATACAGGCTCGAGAGTTGGAGCCACAACAGGCGTGGCCTACTCAGCCTCCTGAACCATGGTGGTGATGGGCTTTCGCCCTCCCCAAGCTCCGGAGGCTTTCCTTGAGCGTCTGGGAGGACAAAAACAGCCTTCCCTGGATTCCGGAGACCATTTTTTGCCCACCCAGAGCCTCCGTGCACTTATCTGGCATCCAAAACGAGCCGCGTGGAGACTCCTGGGAGGGGAGGGGTTGGTGGAGCCAGTGAGTCCTTGGAACTACCGGTTCGGCGAATCAGATGTACAATTAGCATCCGATTTGTTTAAACCGGCTGAATCCCACCCTTAGTTGAGTGTGTTTCATCTCTTCAGCAACGTTAAGATGAGTGGAACTTCAACTCCCAGAATTCCCCAGCTATCCATCACCGAAATATTCAGGTTTCACCCTCTGCCACCCACCGAGTGCCAAATCCTTTGGCCGTCCAGCTGGGCATAAATAAGGGTCCAAGGAATCGGACTGCACATCGCCTGCTGCTGTTTTATGTTATTTTCAGGCTCCGGGCCCCGAGCGATGTCAGAAAAGGAAAAAGAAAGGAAAAACACGCATTCCGTTAAGCGACTTAGAAGCGAGAGGGTGGGAGTGGGGGGAAATCACTGCCTCTGGAAACTTGACGGTTGCCAATTTTCTGCCAGGCGCAGAGTATTTGTTTTAATTCACGAAAAGCAGGGGGAGGAAAACAAAGGAAATGGGGAGGTGGGGAGGAGTGGGAGAATAAGGGGAGAAAAACAAAGGGAAAGTTATTTTATGGTGAAAAATAACCCCAAATAGCCAGAATGGGTGCGTGTTTCTTGACATGAATTTCTGGTTTGTTTCTGGACACATGTGCTAGGTACATGAAATGGAGATAGATTAAGACAGAGACTTTCCCTTTCGCCCTCCCTCTCTCCTTCCTTCCTTCCTTCCTTCCCTCCCTCCCTCCCTCCCTTCCTGCCTCCTTCCTTCCTTCCTTCCTTCTCTCATCTCCCTCCGTCTCTCCTTCCTTCCTTCTTCCCTCCCTCCCTCCCTCTCTCCCTTCCTTCCTGCCTCTTTCTTTCCTTCCTTCTTCTCTTATCTCCCTCCCTCTCTCCCTTACTCTTTCTCTCCCTTCCCTCTCTTCTCTCATCTCCCTCCCTCATTCCTTCCTTTTTCCCTTCCTCCCCCCTCCCTCTCTTCTCTCATCTCCCTTCCTTCCTTCCTTCCTTCCTTCCTTCCTTCCTTCCTTCCTTCCTTCCTTCTTCCCTCCCTCCCTCCCTCTCTCTCTCTTCCTTCCTGCCTCCTTCCTTCCTTCTCTCATCTCCCTCCCTGTCTCCTTCCTTCTTCCCTCCCTCCTTCTCTCCCTTCCTTCCTGCCTCCTTCCTTCCTTCCTTCTTCTCTCATCTCCCTCCCTCCCTTACCCTTTCTCTCCCTTCCCTCCCTTCTCTCATCTCCCTCCCTCCCTCCTTCCTTCCTTTTTCCCTTCCTCCCCCCTCTCTTCTCTCATCTCCCTTCTTCCTTCCTTCCTTCCTTCCTTCCTTCCTTCCTTCCTTCCTTCCTTCCTTCCTTCCTTCCTTCCTTCCTTCTTCCCTTTTTCCCTCCCTCTCTCCCTTCCTTCCTGCCTCCTTCCTTCCTTCTCTCATCTCCCTCCCTCCCTTCTTCACTTCCTCCCCCCTCCCTCCCTTCTCTCATCTCCCTCCCTCATTCCTTCCTTTTTCCCTCCCTCGCCCCTCCCTCCCTTCTCTCATCCTCCTTCCTCCCTTCCTTCTTCCCTCCCTCTCCCTTCCTTCCTGCCTCCTTCCTTCCTTCTCTTATCTCTCTCCTTCCCTCCTCCTTTCCTTCTTCCCTCCCTCTCTCCCTCCTTTCCCCCTCCCTCCCTTCTCTCATCTCCCTCCCTCCCCTCCCTCCTCCCCTCCAGGACTTGTGACAGAAGTGGCACCTTCTTCCCTTTCCACACAAACTTCTTTCCTTTCCATCTGATCACCCCAGGCAAGCTAACCTTCTCGTGGCCTGTCTGTTAAGGGATCCCTCTACCAACCCACCTGGTTTTTACCTGCCTCGCTCTGTCTAGACGAAACTGGACTACGACCGCTCACCGCAGGCAACTCACTACGGCCAACCGACTGCCGGTCAAGAGTCACACTAATATCGAAGAAAAGAGTGGAAGAGAATCATTAAAGAAAGGATGCCGGAGGGACAAAATGAAATGTGAATGATCAAAATTAAAATAATGTTTTCATTATTTTAAACCAGGGGAGTCAAACTCAAGGCCCAGGGGCCAGATCCGGACCGCAGGGTACTTAGATCTGGCCCGCAGTGCCTCTGCCAATGAAAACGGAGCTCAAGAGGGCGGTGAGCTCCGTTTTCGCTGCAGGAGGCCGTCGCAGCTGAGAACGGAGCTTGGTGGCCTGTTGTCACTGGCAGAGTGTTCGGGCCACCACAGGTGCCCCCGACGAGTGATGTCGAGCTGGCCATGCCCCCCCTGGCCACGCCCACACCCACCCCTAAGGTCAAACACAACTCTGATGCGACCCTCAATAAAATCGAGGTTGTCACCCCTGTTTTAAATAATTAATTGGAATTCTTGAATTGTCCCGCGGCGAGTTGGCCGTGCCGAGTTGGCCATGGCAAGTTGTCCCATGGTAATTAGGCCGTGGTGAATGGGCCGTGGTGAATTAGCCGTGGCGCGTTGGTTACGGCAAGTTAGCCCACTCCTCTGGATGAAGGGCCTCTGTGCCAGGGTTAAAACCCAGCAGGTTCTGACAGGTTCTGGAGAACTGGTAGCGGAAATGTTAAGTAGTTTGGAGAACCGGCAAATACCCCTTCTGGCTGGTCCCAAATGGGGTGGCAATGTAGATTTTGTAGTGTCCTTATCGTGCCACGACCACCAAGCCACATCCAACAAGCCATGTCCGGAACCGGTAGTAAAAATATTTGCATTTCACCACTGCTCTGTGCCCTGTCTCAGTGGGCATGGGAAAGATCCCTCTTGTTGCAATTGTGGTTCTGATATGCAAACCTTTAAACCTATTGTGCAAGATTGTTCACAGCGCAGGTTTCCTGCTTCCTTAGAAGAACTGCATGTAGGCAGTTGAATTGGACAACCGGTTATGAGGCTACTGCGGAACACAGTATATAATTACATCAATTGTATGCATAGGTTTACTTCTCTTAGTCAAGTTCTCATCGTACGCTAAAAAAATAATAACCCCAGGCAAGCATTTTCTCCATCACCTGAAGAGTCCGGCTACTTGCAGGAATAAATGCAGGGAAAGGGAAAGGTTCCCCTCGCACATATGTGCTAGTCGTTCCTGACTCTAGGGGGCGGGTGCTCATCTCCGTTTCAGTGAAGAGACAGTGCTGTCCGAAGACATCTCCGTGGTCACGTGGCCGGCATGACTCAATGCCAAAGGCACACGGAACGCTGTTCCCTTCCCACCAAAGATGATCCCTATTTTTCTACTTGCATTTTTTACCTGCTTTCGAACTGCTAGGTTGGCAGAAGCTGGGACAAGTCATGGGAGCTCACCCCATTACGCAGCACTAGGGGTTCGAACCGCTGAACTGCCAACCATATCCCATAGAGAAGAGCTTCTCAGGGTGCCGTCAGCCAAAAAGTGGCCCCCAGGGAGAGAGCCTTCTCTGTGGGGGCCCGGAGGATCCCGGATCTGCGCACTTTTCATCGTGCTCTCAAAACATTTTTATTCCAGCAGGCTGGCCTGGCCTGGCCTAACGCTCCCTTTTAAATTTTTAAAATTGTTTTTAATTTGTCTTATAAATTGGGTGTTTTAAAATTTGTTCTTGGGCCAAGACATTTAATAATTTTAATGGGTTTTTTAATGGTTGTATTGTCTTTTATCTTGGCTGTTCATTGCCTTGAGTCCTTTGGGAGTAGGGTGGTATATAAATTTGATAGATAGATAGATGATAGATAGATAGATGATAGATAGATAGATAGATAGATAGATAGATAGATAGATAGATAGATAGATAGATCAATCAATCTTTCTGATCGACAAACTCAGCATCTTAGCCACTGAGCCACCACTTCCCTTAATAAATGCAGAAGGCTGCCACAAAGAAGAGGGGTGTCCACCTATTCTCCAGAGCAGGGGTCTCCAACCTTGGCCACTTCACTGCTTGTGGACTTCAACTCCCAGAATTCCTCAGCACATACTGGCTGAGGAATTCTGGGAATTGAAGTCCTCAAGCAGTAAAGTTGTCAAGGTTGGAGACCCCTGCTCGAGAGCACCAGAAGGCAGGACAAGAGGCAACGGATGGAAACTAATCAAGGAGGGAAGCAGCCTAGAACTAAGGAGAAATTTCCTGACCGTGCGAATAATTAACCAGTGGAACTCCTTGCCTCCAGAAGTTGTGAGTGCTCCATCACTGGAGGGTTTGAAGAAGAGATTGGACAGCCATTTGTCCAGAAGGATAGAAGGTCTCTCCTTCTTGTGCAAGGGGTTGGTCTAGAAGACCTCTAAGGTCCCTTCCAACTCTGTTATTCCGTTAAACTTATCCTGTCGGTTCTTATGGAGAAGCTCCCAGGGTGACTATTGAGAGTCAGCAGACCAGATTTTGGGGAGCTGCAAACTTCAGACGGTCAGGAGAAGGGTTGAATGAGAAAGGCTGCAGGGTTGTGTAGGGAGCAGAGTCAGAAAAGGCAAGATGGCTACCTGATTTTTTTTGGTTTTATATGTCGCACAATGCCTGGACCATCTACTTAACCAGGACAGGTGAAGCTGTACGTCTTACAAACCGCCTGTTGTGTTTGATTAGCTTTCATCTCGGTTAGTCTAATCCTCCATGCGTTCCTTTCATTTTGCTAAGCTTCTCGCTGCTCTAATCGCGTCTGACATCCGGCAACCTATAAACTCCAAATACGGCGGACAGATTAAAACTGATAACACCGCAGTAGAGACAACGTGATTTCCCAAACGCCGAGGAAAGAAGAGTGACCCACATCTACGATTATTTCCCTAGAGAATTCCGGGTTAAATCTGCCCGTGTGTGTGTCTGTGTCTGTGTTTGGGTTAGTGGGTGTTTACTAAGTCCCCCGAGCTAGTTTCTGATTAAACGGATTGCATGAACACAGAAAAACAAATTAATTTGGTTGCTGGATTAGACTCTGTGCAAAATCACAGCCTACAGATTGGGGGGAACTCAAGACGCTGGCTTAGCCGATTAGGCCACGGCAGAATTATCTCTTTAACCTTAATTTGATTACTTTTTGGACCGTGTGTGTGTGTGTGTTAACCGAACACAGTAATGATGGCCTTGGTCTTGCTTAGGAACAGAAATTTTGGGCCCAGTCGTGGTTGTAAACTGAGGATATCTCTGCTGAACGAAACACAACAGGGCCCCTTTGAAGTTTTCTTACTTTTTAAAAAAAACCTGGACATTCAGCAGAATATCCGAGATTATAGCAATTTGCCCCAAACTACAAAGTTAGAATAACAGAGCTGGAAGGGACCCTGGAGGTCTTCTAGTCCAACCCCCTTCTTAGGCAAGAAACCCTATACCATTTCAGACAAATGGTTGTCTCATCTCTTCTTAAAAACTTCCAATATTGAACCATTTACAACTTCTGGAGGCAAGTTGTTCCACTGGTGAATTGTTCTAACTGTCAGGAAATTTCTCTGTAGTTCTAAGTTCTGGATCAGGACTCGTTACGCACGGTCACTCACGCCCTTGTCACCTCACGCCTGGACTACTGTAATGCTCTCTACATGGGGCTTCCCTTGAGGAGCACCCGGAGGCTCCAACTGGTCCAAAATGCGGCCGTGTGGGTGGTGATGGGAGCGACGTGGCGCTCCCATGTGACCCCCCTCCTGCCCGAGCTGCACTGGCTCCCGGTGGTCTTCCGGGTGCGCTTCAAGGTTTTGGTTACCACCTTCAGAGCGCTCCATGGCTTAGGACCAGGGTACTTACGGGACCGCCTTTTGCCACCAATAGCCTCTCACCGACCAGTATGCTCCCATAGAGAGGGGCTCCTCAGGGTGCCATCGGCCAAACAGTGTCGACTGGCGGCATCCAGGGGAGGAGCCTTCTCTGTGGGGGCACCCGCCATCTGGAACAAGCTCCCCCCCGAGATAAGGAGATTGCAGGACTTATGCACCTTCCGCCACTTCAGACAAATGGTTATCCAACATCTTCTTAAAAACTTCAAGTGTTGTTGGAGCCTTCACAACTTCTGGAGGCAAGTTGTTCCACTGGTTAATTGTTCTCACGGTCAGAAAATTTCTCCTTAGTTTTAAGTTGCTTCTCTCCTTGATGAGTTTCCATCCATTGATTCTTGTTCTAACCTCAGGTGCTTTGGAGAATAGCTTGACTGCCTCTTCTTTGGGGCAGCCCCTGAGATATTGGAAGACTGCTATCATGTCTCCCCTGGTCCTTCTCTTCATTAAACTAGACCTCCCCAGTTCCTGCAACCGTCCTTCATATGTTTTAGCCTCCAGTCCCCTCATCATTTTGTTGCTCTTCTCTGCACTCTTTCTAGAGTCTCAACATCTTTTTCCCATCATGGTGACCAAAACTGGATGCAGGATTCCAAGTGTGACCTTATAAAGTGGTATTAACACTTCACGTGATCTTGATTCTATCCCTCTGTTTATGCAGCCTAGAACTGAGTTGGCTTTTTTGGCAGCTGCTGCACACGGCTGGATCCTATTTAAATGGTTGTCCACTAGGACTCCAAGATCCCTCTCACAGCTACTACTATTGAGCGAGGTCCCACCTATACTGCACCTGTGCATTTTGGTTTTTCATGCCTAAATGTAGAACCTTCCTTTTTTCACCATTGAATTTCATTTTGTTAGATAGCGCTCAATGTTCAAGTCTTCTCAAAGTCTCTTGACATTGGGAGGCTACTGGGAAAATGTTATGCCATCACTGGGCTTACTAAAAATAAATAAATAAAATTGAATTGAATTGGAAGAGACCGTGGAGCATATTATATTTTGTATACCCCAATGAAAGAACTACGAACTCAGATAAATGATCAAACTGGCAGGACAAGCGACTGTTTATATATTCTGTATATAAACAGAGAGAAACCTCACTCCTTTTCAGTATTGATGATGTTACCTAGTGGGGTCATTAAATGTCTGCAAGAAAACAAGCAAGCTCAGAAACACCCATAGGATCCCACAGTTTTTCTCTTCCTCCTCCTCCTCCTCCTCCTCCTCCTCCTCCTCCTCCTCCTCCTCCTCCTCCTCCTCCTCCTCCTCCTCCTCCTCCTCCTCCTCCTCCTTCCTTCTCCTGCCTTCCTCCTCTTCCTCTTCACACCTTTCTATCACTGATGATGTTACCTAGTTGAGTCATGAAACATCTTCAAGAAAACAAGCAAGGCCAGAGAGCACCAAGTGCATCTCAGAATAACATCTTTCCAGATTGTTGCGGTTTCATCCTTGGATTGCGTCTAGTTTCTGCCTTGGAGATCTACCAGATCTCCTCTTAACCCTGTCTTACCTTTATTCCCCCAGGTGTGCATTTATTTTAACCTTTGTAAGCCGCCCACAGTGGCTTTTAGGCAAGTTGGGTGGCAAAAGAAGCCTCATCAATAAGTTAGTACGATAAGTTAATAACTCAACTCTCCGTTGAGTTGGCTTTTGATGCGTCATTTTGGCGAGCGAAGAGCTGATTGATCTTAGCCGAGGCAAATGAAGCATTGTTCCCATTACCGAGCGTAATTAAAAGGATAAAAAGGAAATGGGATCTAATTAGAAGGACGTTTAATTGCTGTATGAATCTTTCAAACAGGGCCTGTGCATTGATTCCTCCTCCTGTTCCCACCAAAGCAGAAGATCCGTTCGTACAAGATGCGACGGCGGCCACAAATTCTATTTTAAACGGACACATTACTTTGAACCGTAAACTAAGCAACTGCACGCTTTTTAAGGGCTTTTCCAACGGAAACAGAGTTCCACCATTAAACTGGGAGGGAATTTGGAAGAAGGGCAGTTGGTCCGTCGAGGTGGAATTGGATCCTCGATTTACGACCGCAATTGCGTCCAACATTTCCACGCTAAACAAGGCAGGGAGCTTTGCCCCATATTATGACTCCCCCCTTCCCACACACACAGTTGTTACGAAAATCACTGGGGTTGTTAAGCGAATCATGAGGTCGTTAAGCAAATCCGGTTCTCCCCCCCCCCCATTGACTCTGCTTTTCCGAAACCGGTTGGGAAGGTCAGAAATGATCCTACAGATGAGAATATAATCAAATATTCTTAAAAAACCGATAAAATTTACTCCACAGCTGTTTTTGTTAGGTATTATAAAGTACTGTACGGTTATAGAAACTAATTTGATTTTGAACTTAATAACTGCAGCAAGACTTTTGGTGGCCCAGCATTGGAAGAAGGAAGATCTACCATCTATTGAAGAACGGACATTAAAAGCAGTAAATTTAGCAGAGATGGCAAAAATTTCAGCATATCTAAAAGATCATTCAAATGAAAAAATTATGTTGGAATGGAAAAGATGGATAGAGTATATTCAAGGCAAATATCGGACTAAAAAATTACAAATAGCTTATGAATAAAGAATGAATAAAGAGAGTTTATAAAGTACTTAAAGTTAGTTTAGTAAAAGGGAGTTAAAAGTTCAAGAGGGTGATAAAAGACTATAGATTATTATCTTATATTAGCTTATGATTGTTAAATGCTATACCCTGTATTTTGCTCTGGGAAGGGGGGGGGGAGGTGGGAAGGGGTAGAGGGAGGGGGAAGAGGAAATGTATGTAAAAATTTTCTTAAAATTTTCAATAAAAAAAATTAATCAGAAAGATATTAGACTGTGCAGAGATGGATAGATTTGACACTAAAAATAAAGAACAAGGGAGAAACGGAATATTTCTCAACATGGGATTTGTTTTATCAGTGGTTAAATAGTAGAAGTAGAAATTAGAAATGATTATTACTATGTACAAGTAAATGAGGAAAAACTATGATTATATATAAGTAAACAATATTATTATCTCTTTTATTCATTAAACATGAAACTCAGTCAATTGGACATTTAAAAATGCATCACAAATATGATTGACTGTTACTAATGGCTCATACGGGTTGCTGCCAGCATCCTAGGTATCAACCAAGTAACTTCTTAAAATATATGATGTTCTGAGTAGCACAGTTTTTTTGCAGTTCCACTGGTGTTATTGCAGAAAGCTGCAATTCGTTGATGTATCTTATAAAATTTTTGGAAATGGTACAAGTGCCCCAATGACAATGGGTATCACGGTTACATATTTCATCCATAATCGCGTAGTTTCGATGGCCAGATCACGATATTTCATGATTTTTTTCCAATTCCTTTTCTTCAACTCTGGCATCTCCTGTACCGCGATGTCAAGAAATTGTACGTTTCGGTTTTCGACAACGGTGATATCCGGCGTGTTGTGTTCCAAATGACAATCCATTATTATTATTATTATTCTCTTTTATTCATTAAAAATGAAACTCAGTCAACTGGATATTTAAAAATGCATCACAAATACCATTGACTGGTGCTAAGGGTTGCTGCCAGCGTCCTAAGTATCAACCAAGTACCTTCTTAAAATATATGATGTTCCGAGTAGCGCAGTTTTTTTTGCAGTTCCACTAGTGTTATTGCAGGAAGCTGCAATTTTCTGAAGTCTTTTGTGAAATTCTTGGACATGGTACCAAGTGGTCCGATGACAGTGGGTATCGCTGTGACATGTTTCATCCATAGCCGTGTAGTTTCGATGGCCAGGTCACGATATTTCGTGATTTTTTCCCAGTTCTTTTTCTTCGACTCTGGCGTCTCCTGGTACCGCGATGTCAATAAATTCTATTATGCTATTATATAGCATAATAGAATTTATTAAAGGGTGGGTGGAGCCCCAGTGTACATATGCTAGAACAGGGGAGTCAAACTCAAGGCCCGGGGGCCAGTTCCGGCCCATGGGGTGCTTAGATCTGGCCCATGGGGGTCACCCTGGAAACAGTAAAGGATCGGCTTGCAATGCCCCTGCCAGAAAAGATGGAGCTCAGGAGGCCCAGCTCCGTTTTCACTGGCAGAGGGTTGCAGGAGGCCGTCACAGCCAAAAACGGAGCTCGGGAACCACAATCTCCCCAACACGAGTAATGTCGAGTTGGCCATGCCCCCTACCCCCAAGGTCAAACAAGCCTGATGCAGCCCTCAATGAAATTGTGTTTGCCACTCCTGTACCCCGAAGGTTAGATACCTAAAGCTTAACAGCTAAATTATAAAAAATATATTGTGAATAAAATTATAAAAATACTGAGTTTCTAGGTCGTTAAATAAACGAGATGTGGGACATCAATCCAAAATATTTTTTTATTGCATTCAGTGGTCAGAAAGCAAAGGTGTAGGAGAAAAAAAAAACGAGTTGTAAAAAGAGATTAAAATAGCAAAAACGTCAACAATCAGACAAGATTTCGTGGTCGGGTCGCTCGCTTCTAATCTGCCTGGAAGAACGCTTCTCATGTTTTACCATCTGTCTCCTAATAAGGCGAGCAAAATTTGGCAGCTTTAAAAATGACACCACTGTTTGCGGTCTGCAAGGAAACCCGCGGCGCTCGGAAATTGTGTTAGATCCCTTCTGAGCGAGTTTGAACCGAGTAGAACCGACTTGGTGGCTCAGCGGCTAAGACGCTGAGCATGTCGATCAGAAAGGCCGGCAGTTCGAAGCCCGTCTGCTCCGTGAGCAGGGGGTTGGACTAGATGACCTCCAACATCCCTTCCGACTCTGTTAACTGTAAAAAAAAAAAGTGAGCTAAAATGTCACAATGGCTGCAGGGGTGGATTCTACTTAGTTTGCAGCGGGGCTGCGCGCGCTAACTTCACGCTCTCTCGCGCGCACTCTCCTGCACAAGCGCGGAAGCTTCTGTGCATGCACAGAAGCATTTTGATGACGTCGGGGTTGGTGGGTGGAGCCTCCCGCTAGTTTTACTACCGGTTCTATAGAACCGGTGGCAACTGGGGGCAACCGATCACTGGATGGCTGCCGAAACTCTTGGAGATCAAAGCTCCATCCCTCTTCTCGTGTTGCGTGGAGAAGGGGCGGGGTTTTTATTACATCACGGTGATCACCATCTTGAATTTTTAACCAGGTGAATCAAAATGTCCGCAAAGGAAGCGTTGTTCCATTTTCAATGAAAACTCGGCTTTCAGGCTGACAATGAGATGGCCATCCGAGCTGGTTAGCACCAGAGGTGGCATTCAGCCGGTTCAGACCGATTCAGGAGAACCGGTAGTAGTGACCTGGCGCTAAGCCACCCCATTTATTTACGTTTTCAAGCCGTGCGTATGCATGCAAGCCGCATGTGTGAGAAAAGCGCATGCACGGAAGGCTGTCCGCATGCCGGGTAGGGCATGTGTGAGCGCACAATCACATTTTCGGTGTTGGGCGAGCTGGTAGATAAGTTATGTGAATCCCACCGCTGGTTAGCAGGCCATTCCAGTGTCAAGACAAGGTGGTTGTGTGGATGAGGCCGATATACTGAAGTTAATCTCCTCCAAGGAGTTCCATCCGCATCCGTAACTTCTCCCCTTTGCCGAAGTTAGTCTTCTTATTGAAAGGGATGGATTGTCCCCTGAGTGTTTGATCCTGCGGAAGATGGAAAGTATGTTAGGCTGAGTTTGATGGTCCCCATCTAAGATCTTCCAGATGAACCAGGAGAGCTGAGGGGATGGAGAAGCGAGCATGCATATCTCCTTCCCAGTCAGTAGGTGGGCTTCCAGAATTCAACCCTTGTGGGAAGAAGAAAGAGGAGGAGGAAGAGGAGGGGGAAAAGTAGGAAGATGAGGGAGAGGGTGAAAGAAGAAGAGGAAGAAGAAGAAGAAGAAGAAGAAGAAGAAGAAGAAGAAGAAGAAGAAGAAGAAGAAGAAGAAGAAGAAGAAGAAAGAAGAAGATGCTAAGTAACATCATCAGTGTTAGATGGGAAGAGAGGAAGAGGAGGAGGAGGAGGAGGAGGAGGAGGTGAAGGTGGTGGTGGTGATGGAGGATGACTATAAGGTCCCTGGTGCTCTCTGAGCTTGGTTGCTTTCTTACAGACATTTCATTACCCTTCTAAGTAACATCATCAGTGTTAGATGGGAGAAGAGGAGGAGGAGGAGGAGAAGAAGGGGAAGAAGAAGGAGGAGGAGGAAGAGGAGGAGGAGGAGAAGGGGAAGAAGGAGGAGGAGGGGGAGAAGTAGGGAGAGGGTGAAGGAAGAAGGAGGAAAAGGGGAAGGAGGAGGAGGCGGAGAAGGGGAAGAAGAAGAAGAAGGAGGAGGAGGAGGAGAAGGGGAAGAGGAAGGAGAAGGCGGAGGAGGAGGAAGAGGAGGAGAAGGGGAAGAAGAAGGAGGAGGAGGAGGGGAAGAAGAAGGAGGAGGAGGAGGAGAAGGGGAAGAAGTAGAAGAAGGAGAAGGAGAAGGAGAAGGGGAAGAAGAAGAAGGAGGAGGAGGAGGAGAAGGGGAAGAGGAAGGAGGAGGAGGAGGAGGAGGAGGAGAAGGGGAAGAAGAAGGAGGAGGAGAAGGGGAAGAAGAAGGAGGAGGAGGAGGAGAAGGGGAAGAAGGAGAAGAAGGAGAAGGAGAAGGAGAAGGAGAAGGAGAAGGAGAAGGAGAAGAAGCAGCAGCTAAATAACATCATCGGTGTTAGATGGGAGGAGGAGGAGGAGGAGGAGGAGGAGGAGGAGGAGGAGAAAAGGAGGAGGAGGAGGAGGAGAAGAGGAGAAGGAGAAGGAGAAGGAGGAGAAGTTGTCACCCCTTTAGTCAGGCATGTCCGATTCTTGGCAATTTCTGGGCCAGTCTCTCCACTTCTTCCAATTTTGCACTATTGCTTTGAGTTGTTCTGCTCTGGCTGGTGTCAGCTTGGATGATGTCCAGCTGCTGTGTTCTTTAGCGGCCTGCTTTCCTTTGACCACTAATTTCTTCCGAACACAATTCCTCCAGTGAATTCCCCTGTATGATACGGCCGCAGTGAGCGAGACGCCGTTTCGTGATTTTGCCTTCTGGTCATCTCTGTCGATGGCTTGTTCCCAATTTGAGAATGAAAAGAGGGAGGTCAGGAGGTGAGCTTCTCTTCGGAAGGCCACAGGGAGTCCCTGATGTGTAGGGACTATTGAACGAATCCTCTGGAAGTCCATTAAAATACGGCGGTCATGGTTTTTTTTTTTTTATAAAAAAAGTGTTGATGAATTGATCGATTAATCAATTACCAACTTTAATGAACTAAAACAGCTTTAATTACTTGACAGGTTTAATTGAAAGGGATGGATTGTTTTCTTCGCCCCGCTTTTCTGAATGGTGTGCAAAACGTAGATGGTCTTTGGGGGGCAAAGTCCCCAGAAAAGGCTCAGGTGATGGGTTTTGTAGTCGTTTTCGTTTCAAGAAATGTATAGCCAGTAGCATCGACCCACCTTGGTCAAGTGGTTAAAACACCAGGCTAGAAACAGAGTGTTCGTGAATTCTAGTTCTGCCTTAGGCATGAAAACTGGCTGGGTGACTTTGGGCCAATCACCAGGAAATGATGAGTTCTAGTCCCGCCTTAGTCATGAAAGCCAGTTGGATGACTTTGGGCCAATCACAAGGAGACAGTGAGTTCTAGTCCTGCCTTAGTCATTAAAGCCAGCTGGGTGACTTTGGACCAATCACTAGGAGACAGTGAGTTCTAGTCCTGCCTTAGTCATTAAAGCCAGCTGGGTGACTTTGGACCAATCACCAGGAGACAGTGAGTTCTAATCCCACCTTAGTCATGAAAGCCAGTTGGATGACTTTGGACCAATCACCAGGAGACGGTGAGTTCTAGTCCTGCCTTAGTCATTAAAGCCATCTGGGTGACTTTGGGCCAATCACAAGGAGACAGTGAGTTCTAGTCCTGCCTTAGTCATTAAAGCCAGCTGGGTGACTTTGGACCAATCACCAGGAGACAGTGAGTTCTAATCCCACCTTAGTCATGAAAGCCAGTTGGATGACTTTGGACCAATCACCAGGAGACGGTGAGTTCTAGTCCTGCCTTAGTCATTAAAGCCATCTGGGTGACTTTGGGCCAATCACAAGGAGACAGTGAGTTCTAGTCCTGCCTTAGTCATTAAAGCCAGCTGGGTGACTTTGGACCAATCACCAGGAGACAGTGAGTTCTAATCCCACCTTAGTCATGAAAGCCAGTTGGATGACTTTGGACCAATCACCAGGAGACGGTGAGTTCTAGTCCTGCCTTAGTCATTAAAGCCATCTGGGTGACTTTGGGCCAATCACAAGGAGACAGTGAGTTCTAGTCCTGCCTTAGTCATTAAAGCCAGCTGGGTGACTTTGGACCAATCACCAGGAGACAGTGAGTTCTAATCCCACCTTAGTCATGAAAGCCAGTTGGATGACTTTGGACCAATCACCAGGAGACGGTGAATTCTAGTCCTGCCTTAGTCATTAAAGCCATCTGGGTGACTTTGGGCCAATCACAAGGAGACAGTGAGTTCTAGTCCTGCCTTAGTCATTAAAGCTAGCTGGGTGACTTTGGACCAATCACCAGGAGACGGTGATTTCTAATCCCACCTTAGTCATGAAAGCCAGTTGGATGACTTTGGACCAATCACCAGGAGACGGTGAGTTCTAGTCCTGCCTTAGTCATTAAAGCCAACTGGGCGACTTTGGACCAATCACCAGGAGACGGTGAGTTCTAATCCCGCCTTAGGCATGAAAGATGGCTGGGTGATTTTGGTCCAGTCTCTCTCTCTCTCCAAGCCAAACCCATCTTGTAGGGTTGTTGTGGGGAAAAGAGGAGGACAGAGGTGTATTAGGTATGTATGCTGCCTTGTTGATAAAAATAATAAAGGCAGGATAATTAAAAAAACAAAAACAAACAAACCCTAGAGAAGTGTTGGAAGAAATGTCCATCTGGGTTTAGAAAGGCACTGGAAACATGGAGACTATTTGGAAAGATGGTTTAATGGTCGATAGGACCACATGGTTTGAAGTCCTGGGTAGCTGACCACATGGAGTGGAGAGTGAGATATATTTATATCCTCTCTTGGGCTTTGAACTTGCTTCCTGTTTCCGTGAAAGAAATGTACTCTGATTGGTTGTCAGACTCCCATGGGGCCATGCAGGGGTAACTAACTTTGTAGGTTGTCTTGAGTCTGAGGCTTGGTTGAATCTTGCTGGGTGATGTAATCTTCCCAGATGCCATGTGGTGAGATGGGTAGAGGGCTAATCCTATTATGTCCTGAGGATGAAGGTCTTTTGTCTTGTAGATAAGCTGGCCCAGACTTTTGTCTTGTAGATAGGATGGCCCAGTCTTTCTGGGGCTATTAGCAAAGGTGGGGGCTGCTTTCTAAGAGCATGTTTCTCCTTTTCTCATCCAGGGCGGTATAATATTCTGCTTTTTAAATATTTCCTAGCATATTTCATTCTTCTAGGACAGGGGTGGATGCTAAATTCCTACACTAGGTTCACCCATAGCATTAAGCCAAGATTTTCTGAAAACATGTTAAGTCTGGACACTTGTAATGATTGGAATAATGATGGACACATCAGGGTAAGGATTGAGGTTCAAGGAATTCTGTGTTTATTTGAGGTGGGTGAAAAGTCTTCCAAAGGAAAAAAAGAGAGGATTTTTCGGCCTTGACAAATTACTGCTGATCTTCAGTAGCTTAATCTGGCTTTCCTGCATGAAATCTGCATTTAACATAGTTCTGTGGTGGGAATGAAGGAAATGCCTTTATGCCAAATTTTTGGGGGGTCTCATTAGCTCTTTAATTCCAGCGCAGCTTTAGAGAGATTAAAAAAAAAATACCTACCAAAATTTATTTGCTTATCTACTTATTGCAAAGGATCTGGAAAGCGGCATTAGCAAGCTCCTTTTTTTTTTTTTAAATGTGTTCTGGTTTGAAAAATGCTGTTAAAAAACTGGAAATGATTGGACTAAGCCTCCTGGTGCATTAAGAGAGAAATTCGCTGCAGATTGTTTCCTAATCGTAGGAAGAGAGTGTATGTTTGGTTGAACTCCACATTCAGACATTTTTAAAAATTTATTTCTTGGATCTCTAAGACTTTAAAAAGATTCTGAGTGGCTTAGAATATTTATACAGGTAGTCCTCGATTTACGACCATAATTGAGGCCCAAATTTCTGTCATTAAGGTAGTCCCGCCTCGGGGATATTTTGTTAAGTGAGTTTTGCCCCATTTTGCAACTTTTCTTGCCGGCGTTGTTAAGTGAATCACTGCAGTTGATGAGTGAGTGACCCGGTTGCTAAGTGAATCGGGCTTCCCCATTGACTTTGCTTGTCAGAAGAGTCACAAAAGGAGATCACGTGACCTTGGGACACAGCAACCGTCATAAGTATGGATCAGTTGCCGAGCCTTTGAATTTTGATCACGTGATCATGGGGACGCTGCAACGGTCGCAGATGTGGAAAACGGTCATAAGTCACATTTTTCAGTGCCGTTGAAACCTTGAACGGTCACTAAATGAATTGTTGTAAGTCAAGGACTACCTGTAGTGGTGTGCCGTGTGAACGAATCCCTTTATGGTTTGTAGTTTTGTATGAAATCAGAAATTCTTGACTCACTCACCTTTGGGCCAATCATCAGGAGATGGCGAGTTCTACTCCTGTTTTAGGCATGAAGGCTGGCTGGGTGACTTTCAACCAATCACCAGGAGACTGTGAGTTCTAGTTTCACCTTAAGCATGGAGCAATCAGCAGGAGACAGTGAATTCTAGTCTCACTTAATCACAAAAGCCAGCTGGGTGACTTTGGACAAATCACCAGGTGCCTGTGAGTTCTAGTCCCGCCTTAGACTAAAAGCTGGCTGGGTGACTTTGGGCCAATCCCCAGGAGACTGTGAGTTCTAGTCTCGCCTTAGACTAAAAGCTGGCTGGGTGACTTTGGGCCGATCACCAGGTGCCTGTGAGTTCTAGTCCCACCTTAGACTAAAAGCTGGCTGGGTGACTTTGGACCAATCACCGGGAGACTGTGAGTTCTAGTCCCGCCTTAGACTAAAAGCTGGCTGGGTGACTTTGGACCAATCACAAAGTGACTGTGAGTTGTAGTCCTGCCTTAGGCACAACAGCCAACTGGGTGACTTTGGGCCAATCACCAGGAGACTGTGAATTCTAGTCCCGTCTTAGACTAAAAGCTGGCTGGGTGACTTTGGGCCAATCACCAGGAGATTATGAGTTCTAGTCCCGCCTTAGACTAAAAGCTGGCTGGGTGACTTTGGGCCAATCACCAGGAGATGATGAGTTCTAGTCCCGCCTTAGACTAAAAGCTGGCTGGGTGACTTTGGGCCAATCACCAGGAGACTGTGAGTTCTAGTCCCGCCTTAGACTAAAAGCTGGCTGGGTGACTTTGGGCCAATCACCAGGAGACTGTGAGTTCTAGTCCCGCCTTAGACTAAAAGCTGGCTGGGTGACTTTGGGCCAATCACCAGGAGACTGTGAGTTCTAGTCCCGTCTTAAGCTAAAAGCTGGCTGGGTGACTTTGGGCCAATCACCAGGAGACTGTGAGTTCTAGTCCCACTTTAGGCACAAAAAAAAATGGTTGGGTGATTTTGGGCTAGTCCTTCTCTCTCAAGCCAACCCACCTCACGGGGTTGTTGTGGGGAAAATAGGAGAAGGAAGATGGATATGTCCGCCGCCTTAAGACATTTGTAAAAACAATAAAAGTGGGTTACAAATAAATAAACACAATCATCTTTTCGGTTTTATGCTAAAAAGGATGCACCCCCTCGGCCGAATGCAAACAGCAATTAATCCATTATGCCAAAGCTCAGTGTATCACTGAATACGCATCTGCCCCGAATAATCTCCTGCAAGGCCATCTTATTATCGGTCTGCGTGGAAGAAACTTTTAACAACGATGCTGCGTTACCTTTCACGGAAGAGCGCCTCTATATGAAAACCACGGATAATGTGTCATAAACGGCTTTTGAATGTCAGGTACTTCCTCTTTCTTTCTTTCTTAAACAAAGCTTCATTCCTGCTTGCTTCATTCCCCGGAGGGCCTTTCTGTGTGCAAAGATATTATTATCGGATGCCGTTCGGCGGAGTTTCAAAATTCAAGGCTCGCCAAGGGCATTGGAAAAGCTAATAACGGGAAGCGCATTTTAGCACCGAGGCAGGTGGGGGTATCTGCGTTTGGATTCCTTTTGGACAGGGGTTGGCTGCTGAGGGTTCTCAGGGGTTCAGAAGAACCTCTAGCTAAGATTCTGTGCAGTTCGGAGAACCCCCAAATCCCACTCCTGGCTGACCCCGCCCACCAATTTATTATCAGCAATAATGATTAGGGTTCTTGGATTTTATATTTGGGAATTTAATTTTACAAACTGCCCAGAATCATCATGAGTTCTCAATAAATAAAGATGGATGGATGGATGGATGGATGGATGGATGGATGGATGGATGGATGGATGGGTCAGTGGGTGGATGGATGGATGGATAGATGGATGGATAGGTAGATGGTGGGTGGGTGGATGGATAGGTAGATGGGTGGATGGATGTGTGGGTGGGTGGGTTGGTGGATGGATAGGTAGATGGGTAGATGGATGGATGGATGGATGGATGGATGGATGGATGGATGGATGGGTCAGTGGGTGGATGGATGGATGGATGGATGGATGGGTCGGTGGGTAGATGGATGGATGAATAGATGGATGGATAGGTAGATGGGTGAGTGGGTGGATGGATAGGTAGGTGGGTGGATGGATGGATGGATTAATTGATTGATTGATTGATTAATCCATTCTTCCATCCATTCTCCATTCATTCTCCATCCATTCATCCATCCATCCATCCATCCATTCATCCAGATCATTGAATCATTTGCAATACTTCTAGCCAGGTCTCTAAACACCTAGGAGTTGCTATTGAGAAGATGCCAACATACCCCCCTCCTAACTCTTGACTATTTACATTCATTACTTTCCCGGCCACCTCCAAATATTCAGCGCATGCATATATATTCACGACAAGGTAATGACTTTCGAATCCAATCCCTGCTGATTTCTTGAACACAACCGATGCCATTTGAGCTGCGCTGGCTCCCAGTGGTCTTCCGGGTGCGATTCAAGGTGTTGGTTACCACCTTCAAAGCGCTCCATGGCATCGGACCGGGTTACCTTCGAGACCATCTCCTGCCACCAGTAGCCTCCCACCGGCCAGTCCGCTCCCACAGAGAGGGTCTTCCTCAGGGTGCCATTGGCCAAATTATGTCGGCTGGCGACATCCAGGGGGAGGGCCTTCTCTGTGGGAGCTCCTACTCTCTGGAATGAACTGCCCCCAGAATTATGTAAGATCACTGACCTCCGTGTATTCCACTGTGCCCTCAAAATCTTTTCGTTCTGCCAGGCCGGGCTATCGATGTGAAGATTTTTAAATTAGTTTTAATATGGGATTTTTAAATTTGGGGTTTTATATTGAGCCAAATTATTTAATATTTTTAATTTTTAAATTGTTGTTTTTCTTGTGCTTTTAATTAGGCTGTGCACTGCCCCGAGTCCTTCGGGAGAGGGGTGGTATAGAAATAAAATAATAATAATAATAATAATAATAATAATAATAATAATAATAATAATAATAATAATAATAATATTTAATCTGTAGTGAGATTCACAGTCTTTGAGGCTGGTTAATAGCTCAGCAGCTCAAGTCCTAACCAAGGACCTAGGAACTGTTAAGGTATCGTCGGAGGATGTAAGCTGTTCCGAGTAAGGTGGTTTTTTGTAGACTCAAAACGTTCAAGTCCGGTAAATTTATAATTTCTAAATAGCGGGGTAGCCCTTTGGGTATTGCTCCAAGGGCTCCAATTACAATCGGAACAACACACGATTTCTTTTTCCACAGTCGCTCAACTTCGATTTGCAAGTCCCGGTACTTTGTGATTTTTTCTTGCTGCTTATCTTCAATCCGTGCATCACCAGGTATTGCAATGTCAATGAACCATACTTTTTTCTCTTCTCTTCTTTTCTATTATTATTATTATTATTATTATTATTATTATTATTATTATTATTATTATTATTATTATTATTATTATTGACTTGGCAACACTGCAGGGCCCGCCAGTTCTCCAGTTCAAGCACCCATTAAACGAGTCTGTCCTGGTGGCCTAGTTTTTGAACCGAAGCAAGGTCAGTTTGATACGATCATCACCCCTTACCATCTAGGTTAATGGTGGGTTGTCCCGGTTCGGACCAGTTCGCAAGAATCGGTAGTAAAACTGGAGGGAGGCCCCGCCCACTGCCCCAGATCTCGTCATCAGTAATCTGCGCACGCAATCCCGTTTTGAACAGGTAGTAAAGGTAAGTAGAACCCACCCCTGATCTAGGGATCTAACTCCAGGCATATTTACTTAAACACGCCACCCAAAAGTTGGCTAGCCTTCCTGTAGCCGCTTGCAGAAATGACATCTGAGTGATTTCCTCCCCTGCCTACGTGGAAATTGGCAAGAGATTTAATATAGCGAATTCTTCTCCGGCGCCTCCATCTGTGGCTGCCCGTCTTCGCATCGTCCGAACAAAAGTCTTCAATTATTCAGGGCAATTAATAATTCATTAACATTGGCCCGGGCTAATTATTATTATGCATTTATTTGTCAACCCAGGCGACTTGTCCCCTCCGCTTCTTGTAGCCGTTCCACTCTTTTCTGTCCCCGTGATGGGTTTTTTTTCTTTCTTTCCCCCGCTCCAAAATCCAATCTCCTTGGGCTATGATGGAAAAGAGATATGGTTGGTTTCTTGAAGCAAGCAGCTGGAACTGGGTCGGCGGCTGCAATTAGCGTTGGGTTAATTAGGGCTCGGTTGGTGTGAAAGGTAGAACAGATCCAGCTTTTCTTTAGCTCGGGATCCTCCGGTCTCTGAGTGGGGTTGTTGTCGTTGTTGGCACGAGCTGGCATCTCCCCAGCACATTTTTTGTATTGGCTGATTTGCCAGCCTCGGGGGTGAAGCGGTGAAGTTGAAAGGAATCCGCCGGACCGAAGGGACTTGGAATGCGACGGGCAGATTAGATTTCTGGATAATAAGGCTGTGCGGTGCTTTTGATGTGCGGGGTGGAAGTGACACGGGTGACCCAGGAAACTCATCGGGGAGAGAAGCAACCTAGAACTAAAGAACGTTTCCTGACAATCAGAACAATTAACCGCTGGAACTATTGGCCACTAGAAGTTGTGGCTGCTCCAACACTGGAGGATTTTAAGAGACTGGACAGCCATTAATCTAAAATGATATAGGTCCAAGGGTAGGCTGCTTGGGGGTCAGGAGAACCTCTAGCTAAGAATCTGTGCAGTTTGGAGAACCCCCAAATTCCACTCCTGGCTGGCCCCACCCACCCTGCCCCTCCCAGGAGTCCCCACACAGCCCATTTGGGATAATTAGACAAATTGCCAAAAGGTTCTCTTGGCAACAGTTCAGGAACAGAAGACGCTGACAAGAAAGAAATACAGCCAAACACGAAGCAAATCTCTCAATGGTTGTTTCCCGGCAAAGAGCCCAAGAGCTGTTGCTGGTCTTTTAAGCCTTATGGGAGGGGCCAATCATCTCTTGGCCTTACTCCTGAGTTGTCCTTTCTGCTTTAGCTGCTCCTGCCTTCTGGCAGCTCTTCTCATGCATGCACTAGGAACAGGCTCCTCCTGTTCCTCTGCCTCTCTACTGTCAGCCTCGGAAGTCCACGCATCACTCCCTGAAGCCCCTGGCCCCATCTCTGTCTCCGACGCAGAGCCCTCATCTGGGCCTTCCCCAGCCTCCAGGACTGGGCCATGTTCTTCCTCAGCCTCGTCGCTGTCCGACTCCGCTGCCAGCTCTGCAGGCTGCTGGCGGACCACAACAGAGACTCATCCCAGTGGCAGAACCCAGTTTACAAGTAGCCTTTGAGTTACGGCATAATTGAACCCTAAATTTCTCCTGATAAGCAAGACCCTTCTTGTGAATTTTGGTCCCGTTTTACGACCTTTTCTGGCCACAGTTGTGAAGTGAATCAATGCGGTTGTTATGTTAGCCCGACGGTTGTTATTAAGTGAATCTGGCTTCCCTCATGGACTTGGCTTGTCAGAAGGTTGCAAAAGGGGATCATGTGACCCCGGGACACTGCGACCACCAGAAATAGGAACCCGTTGCCCAGCATGGAAATTTTGATCACATGAGACCTCAGGAGATGCTCCAAGGTGCTATATATAAGATGCTACAAGATGTGGAAAAATGATTCTGTCCAGAGGTGGGTTTCACATATTTTTACCACCAGTTCGCCCCGTGTGTGTACACTCGTTTTGTGCGCCCACCCTCCGCGAATGTGCCCAGCCTTAAAAATGTGACTAAATAGGACGGCATAGCATCGGGGTGGGTGTCTGGGCCCACCTGTGATCACCATTACTAGTTCGCCCGAACTGATCCGAACCGGCTGAAGACCATTACTGATCATGTTGCTTTTTTCAGCACCGTCGTAATTTTGAACGTACATTTAAAATGACAAAATTATCAAAATTATCAAAAGATGTTCACGGCTGCAGAACAAATATCAAACAAAGAAGTATCAGATAACTTTTAGTTGAATGTTAAGTATGATTTGTTATATAGATGTAGAATGTTATATAGAAAATATTACGCTGTGTTGAAAGTTATAGTATATAGGGTGTAATGTGATGTAATTGGGGGGAATTATGATCTGGATTAAATAAATGTTGTTAGATGTAGAATGTTATGTAAATGCGAAATAGAAAGTTACAGTATATATGGGGGGTAAAGTAATTGGGAGGAACTACGATTTGGATTTTATTTGGTCATATTTGGGATAGATTATGTGTAGATATTATAAATCAAGGAAGGAATAGATAGTTATTACTTGGATGTTATATAGAAGTTTTTAGTATTGACAGGGGGTAGAGTAGATGAGGAAATTGTATGATGCGATATGATTTGGATTCCACCTTTTTTTTATATCTGTGGAATTAATATGAATAGTAATCTTTAAGGTTATAAGGGAAGCCAAGGGAGGGGGGGAGGGGTTAGAGGGGGTAGGGGGGGGGAAAGGGGGGGGGAATTTGTATTAAAAAAAAAAAGATGTCCATGGCTGGTTTTTGCCCCCTGCAAACTGACTCGGTATGGCTCTTACGTTGCTCTAGCACGACTTTCTCAAAAAGCTGCCTTCGTTCCTGGATTTAAAAAATATACAAAGACAGCATTTCCTCCCCCCTCTCCCCAAAGCCACTTAACAACATTAAGAAATTATTATAAGAATTTGAAAAAAACAAACAAACAACCCACCGGTAATCCTCGTCTTAATGGCCACTCATTTAGTGACGGTTCCAAGTTTACAAGGGCGCTGGGAAAAAAAATGACTTAACGACCGTGTTTCTGACAAGCCAAGTCCGAAAATGAATGGTTGTAAGTCAAGGACCTCCTGTACTGCAGAGGGTGATAGCCTGCCACCGTCATAAATATGAGTCAGTTGCCAAGCATCTGAATTTTGATCTTGTGATCGTGGGGATGCTATAAAGGTAATATGTGTCAGAGGTGTGGTATTCAGCCGGTTCGGACAAGTTCACCCGAATTGGTAGCAAAAATTGCAGGTGGCTGTTCTGGCCCCGTGCCCAGAAAGAACCCCCCCTCAGACACCCAGAGGCTAAGGAACTGGCAGGCAACCAAGGGAGATGATAACAAAATGACGGCAGCACTCCGCAGTTGCTTGCCAACGTGTTTATTACACAGTCCGTCACATACACACCACAGCTAAGACGCCGGGCCGATTCAACACCGGGATCCACGTATCTTTGTTTCTGTTCATCACAAAGATATGCCTACGATTGCTTACTTATATAGTCTAATAAGAGGCGTGGTCCACCAGCTAATCACGACCACGCCTTTTCCTCTGCTGGGCTCTCCTGTCTCTCCGATGCTGGCGAGGGTCCAGCCAAAACTCACTCCCCTCGTCAATGTCCTCCTGTGGCTGCGGGGACGAGCTTGGCTCTGGGCCTATCTCCTGCCCTTCGGGGTCCTCCGGAGGCATTGCCAGAGAGGAGAGTCCTGGAGAAGGAGGCCTTGCCAACTCCTCTCCCTCACTCTCAGAGTTCTCCCCTGCTGATGACGCAGGCTCAGGCAACAGAGCCACAACAGTGGCCCCACTCACCTGCCCTGGCTGTATGCCATCCTATTTAGGCACGTTTTTGAGGCTGGGTGCATGCGTGGAAGGCTGGGTGCATGCATGGACAAGGTGCGTGCACTCACATTTGCGAACCGATAGGGAAAGTAAGTGAATACCATCCCTCATAACTGTGAAAAATGCTCATAAGTCCCTTTTTCAGCGCTGTTGTAACTTCAAACTGTCCCTAAACAAGCTGATGTAAGTAGCGGGCTTTCAAAAACTGTATTATTGCTAAAGTATGAATTGCTACCGAAGAGGGAGGGGGGAAAAAAAATAGAGCATTTATAATTGCGTTTGACACTTGACGTCCTGTACCTAGCAATTAATATCAGATATAATTGCTTGTGTCTGTACTACCAGGACTAACTCACTCTCGGCTTAGTAATTACAACTTTTGCTACGTCCTACGGTGATACTTGATCAAGCGTATCAGAAATGGGTAACCTCCAGCCCTCCAGCCAGAGATTCTGTGAGTTGCAGTGGGGGGGGGGGGCGGGGGGGGAGGAATATATATGTGCAGAGAAAGATGTGATATATATATCCCTGACACAAGAGGATTGGAAATGAAAGCCAGAACATAGCTTGGAGTATGGGGGAAAAATATATATCCTGTTTTTCTTTCTTGGTGCTATCCGGAGAAACGGGAGGCAAACTGGGTTCGGATTTCTTACTGGTGCGTTTTAGGGTGACTCTGAGCATTTTTGGAACGGGCTGTAGCCTTTGGATCAGAAATTCGCCTTCCGAGCTTGCTGATTGGCTCCTGGGTATTTTGTTATCAATCTACGTAGTATTTTGGGAAACTCCTTTTGGAAATCTTCTGAAGTTTCATGGATTTTTTCCCCCCCCCTTGCGGTATTTTTTTCCTCTCTGAATGTGTAAAAAGATTCTAAACTCTGCTGGGAATGTCATACCTGCCATCAGTTGGCCATGCATGTTTATTGATAAAAATGCCTCTCTCTTTTTTTTTTTTTTTTGGCGTGATCGGTGACTTCTTTGAAGGTTTTCACCGTATCCTCACGAGGGCTTCCTGTAGCAACAGCTGTCAGCGAGCGAAGGTCCTCCTGTCGGATGTGCTTTCGGGATACTAAACTTGAGCCCTGTGTAGTTGTTTCAGCCGAAAATGAAAAATCTCTGCGAGTTTGTTCAAGGACTGGCTTAATCCTTCCGCTTAAAAAAAGCAAATTTTTAGGCAAACACAGCATTCCTGATACAGGTAGTTCTCCATTTATGACCGCAATGGAGCCACCACTGGCATAGGGGGAGAACTATTTGTGTTATAATTATAATCTGCCTTGCTGTCCTTCTCTTTCTTTCAATGTTGGGCATGTTGGCATGGCTCGGATGACTTGGCATGACTCAGCAGACCTTAATAGGGAGAAGATAGTCCAGGTAGTCCTTGACTTACAACCACAAGTGGGGTCAGAATTTCCACTGCTAAGCAAAGCAGCTGCTCATCATAGCCAACATCTTAATCAGCTTCATAACTAGTATCATAACCAACTGTCATCATACCCAACAAATCAACATCATAGCCAACTGTCACCATAACCAAAATCATAAGCAACTGTCATCATAACCAACTATGTAACCAACATAACCAATATCATAACCAACATTATACCAAACGTAATCAATTGTCATCATAACCAACATCATTACCAACTTTGTAACCAACATAACTAACATCATATCCAACATCATAAGCAACTGTCATCATATATAACCAACATTATATCCAACTTCATACCGAACATAAGCAACGTCATAACCAACATCATAACCAATATCATACCAAGCATAGCCAACTGTCATCATAACCAACATCATAACCATCATAACCAACATAATATCCAACATCATAACCAACATAGTAACCAACATTATATCCAACTTTATACCGAACATAACCATCACCGTAACCAACATCATAACCAATATCATACCAAGCATAGCCAACTGTCATCATAACCAACATCATAACCATCATAACCAACATAATATCCAACATCATAACCAACATAGTAACCAACATTATATCCAACTTTATACCGAACATAACCATCACCGTAACCAACATCATAACCAATATCATACCAAACATAGCCAACTGTCATCATAACCAACATCATATCCAACATCATAACCAACATAGTAACCAACATCATAACCAACTTTGTAACCAACATCATAATAATGTAACCAACATTATATCCAACACTTCATACTGAACGTAACCAACATCATAACCAACTGTAATCATAACCAACATCATAACCAACATAATAATTAACTTCATACCAAACATAACCGTCACCATAACCAACTTAATAACCAACTTTGTAACCAGCATTGCCAACATCATAATCAATATAACCAACATTATATCCAACTTCATATTGAACATAACCAACTGTCACCATAACCGACATCATAACCAACTGTCACACCCAACATCATACCCAACACCTTGAGTTGGACTAGAAGCCAACTGGCATCCAATGCCTCTCATTCTGCTCCAACCGAAGCTTCTGGATAGTTTTCAAGGGTAGCCCCAAGCAGAGCCTGTTGCAATACAGGCAGCCCTTAGCTCACAACCGCCCAACAATTCTGTTGCTAAGGGAGACATTTTTCAGTGAGTTTTGCCCCATTTTACGAACTTTCCTGCCACAGTCGTTAAGTGAATCACTGCAGTTGTTCAGTTAGTCACACAGTTGTTAAGCGAATCTGGCTTGCCCCTTGATTAGGATGATCAGAAGGTCGCAAAAGAGGATCACGGGACCCCAGGAACACTGCAACCGTCAGAAATACGAACCCTCTGAATTTTGATCACCTATCCATGAGGATGCTGCCACAGTCATAACTGTGAAAAACGGTCAGGAGTCACTTTTTTCATTGCCGTTGAAACTTCGAACGTTCCCTAAATGAAAGATTGTAAGTCGAGGCCCATCTGTCCAGACAGGAGATGACCAGGCAGGGCACGAGTGACCGAGTGGACCGAGCCTCCTTATCCAGAGATTATTGCTATAATGCAAAAAGGAGAATTCAGCCGGAGCTGAAGAGTTCCGTTTTGCGTTGTGATCTTCTTCGCACGAACTGAGCCAAAGATTTGACGGCATTTTCCTTTCTTCAACCCAATTATTCCGGGATTCTCCGATTCATGCTAGGTGACATTCTCCTTCTATTGTTAAAAAAGCAGATTCGGGCCCCAATTATGATAAGAGTTTTGGCTTAACTTTATTAATCTCTACGGCGCGGGGGGGGGGGGGGGGCTGTTCCCTGCCTCTCGCTTGCAGCTCTCTCTCTCTCCGGAAAGGAAAAAAGCCGCGGCACAAAAGGACAAATTCCTCCTGGCTTTGATCCCCGCTGACTTCATCCAAAGTCCAATCAAAATTAGCATACTGGAGTTGAAAGGGAAATAAAATCGGTGACTCACAAATCCCCATCAGGCAGCGGCTATATTAATTTGAGCCGTGTAAGCAAAGCCGTGATTTCTTTACGTAGGGTTGAGTTGGAGGGGGGGGGGGAAACTGGAGAGATGGCACTGTGGAGAGGTAATAACAGAGCAGCGGAATATTGGAGTTGGAAGGGACCTTTAGAGGTCTTCTAGTCCAACCCCCTGCTCAAGTAGGAAACTTTATAGCCGCGATGGCTAACCATGATGGCGAACAGAGGTGGCACGCGGAGCCGTATCAGTGGGCACACGAGCTCAGCTCCCGCCAGGTGATTTTCGGGCCTTCTGGGCCCATCGGAAGTTGGCAAACGGGGCATTTCCGGCCTCTGGGTGGCTTCCAGGGAGGTGGGGAAGGCCATTTTTGCCCTCCCCAGGCTCCTAGAAAGGCTCTGGAGCCTGGGAAGAGCGAAAAAACGGGCCTACTAGGCCCATCATGCTATCAAGTGCCAAAAGGAGGAGGAGCTGCGTGTAGGGGTGTGTCGCACGCACATGCGCAGGGGGCATTGAATTAAGGGTGTGGGCACGAGTGCGGACGACACCCTCCCTGCATTTGGCATCTGATGGCAAAAAGGTTAGCCATCACTGTTCTAGGCTGCCCAGGTCCAAAATTTCAAGCCTGGTGGCATAAGATATTCTATTGCGAGCAGAGGAGTGGAGGACTCTTCTCGTGAAATACCTCTGGACTCTCTCAATTGTATTAATGTCCGATATGCAGTGCGGATTCCAGACAGATGAGCTGTATTCAAGAATTGGTCTGGCAAAGGTTTTGCATGCCCTGGTTAACAATTCGACGTTACCGGAAAAGAAGCTTCGCAAAATTAGGTTATCAATTCTTAATGCCTTTTTGGCAACGCTGTTACGGCGAGCTCTGGCGCTTAGATCGTTTGAGATGGGCACGCCAAGTTCCTTGACAGAGTGAGGGTCATCTATGAGGTTGTATCGCCCAGCTTGTATTTGGTGATCTATTTACAGTGCTAAGGCATCCAGGCCTTAGTCTGCATTCTCGAAGACACAGATGTCATAATATTCTTCTGGATGGCACATCTGGAAAGCCCGGTAATCCAATTTAAGGGGCTGTCACAATTCATCAGCACATCTCCGTGTAAAGTTTATATTGGCGTTCTTGTGATAATTTGCATTAAAAGAGAGAGAGAGAGAGAGAGAGAGAGAGAGAGAAACCTGAATGAGAGGCAGAAGAAATACTGGCAAACACCTATATCTACATCGGTTGGATTCAGTGGTGGGTTCCTCCAGATTTGGCCCGGTTCGGGCGAGCCGGTAGCGGTGACAATATGACATCACCAAACCGGTTCTCTTTGTTTGGGAGCTGGGCCGTCCCCCCCCTCCCACCCGTGTTATTCTTACCTTTTATTTGGCCCAGCCCACAATCTATTGCTGCCTCCTGAGTCTATCATCCATCTGTCTATCAACTATCTATCTATCTATCTATATCTATCTATCTATCTATCTATCTATCTATCTATCTATCTATCTATCTATCTATCTATCTCTATCTATCTATCTATCTATCTATCTATCTATCTATCTATCTATCTATCTATCTATCTATCTATCTATCATCTATCTGTCTATCATCCATCTGTCCATCATCTATCTGTCTGTCTTACATCTATCATCTGTCTGTCTGTCTGTCTGTCTATCTATCTATCTTCCATCTGTCTATCATCCATCTGTCCATCATCTATCTATCTATCTGTCTGTCTGCCTGTCCGTCTGTGTGTCTTCCATGTATCATCTATCTGTCTGTCTGTCTGTCTTCCATGTATCATCTATCTATCTATCTTCCATCTGTCTATCATCCATCTGTCCATCATCTATCTATCTATCTGTCTGTCTGTCTTCCATGTATCATCTATCTATCTATCTT